>DWNK01000493.1:0-11467 GCA_018250315.1 Hyalothyrus neleus pemphigargyra | reverse complement strand
AAAACTAGCCAAGTGCGACTTGGGCTCGGATACAAAGGGTTCCATACCGTACGATATTTAATACTTGACATAAAAAAGCGGTAATAACACATTTCCATTCCACTATAGTAATACACATTCTGTGAGAATTTAAACATACGCTTGAAAAGTTACCATAACAATGGCACAAGACTTCCTACGGTTTTATGTGAATAAAGGAACGTTGGCATGAGAAATTCGGGTCTCTATACACGGGCATATTCTTTAGGAAATGTATAGCGTCCCGAGGGACTGAAAGGCCTCTTCTGCTGTTTAGCAGAGGGCTCAAAAACCAAGCGACGGACGGACCGACGGGCAAGACGGGAGAGACAAGAGCGGAGAAATAAGTTATATTGGTTCCTTCTTGTTATGGAACCTTAAAACTTAAACGGGCCAAGTGCATGTCGTCCCACGGACGAAGTGTTCCGTAGTCGGAGGCCACAAATATTTATTAGTAACTTTTTTTGAAAAACTACATATTTTCCAGAAATTTCCACCTAATATTTTAAAAGATATTAAAGGAACACTTCACGACTTTCGAAGCGCAAGTCTCACTTGACTTAAATAAAAATGAAAATATTATTTAGAAATCTCTATATCATTTTTTATTTTCAATTCTGACATGATGAATAGTTTCTCTATTGAATGTAACGACAAAATAAAAGTCCGTAGTGTGCACTAGATCTAAGTAAGAGTTAAAACTTAATAACTGTATACAGACAAGTAACGTATCACACGATACTCGATTTAATGATAAAATAATCAATGTAGTCAGACCTTTTCAATCAGATATAATTAGTGAAGCATTGTGACGTGATTTATCGATTTAAAGACTTTTTTGTCTAAAAAAATCATACAATTTCACTACAAGACAAACTTAAGCTAAACATAATAAAATAAGTAAGTTCATAAGAAAATTCAGCAGGTTTACCATTTTACCAACGTTTGACTGTGTGATCCTCCCACTCCCAAAGGGATGAACCGATTTCAATTCTGTTTTACTATTTGAAAGGTAACTCAATTGAGAGTGATTTTAGACATGACTCAAGTAAATCTGGTGACCCGTTTGAATATCATCACCACTTTAAAGTGACGAAAGGAAGTGATCAATTACTACGAGTCCGAATTAAAATTGGTATCGTAAAATCGTGTGAGGCAGATTCTTTTTTTATGCAATAGTCAAACCAAGAGGCAGGCGAGATACCTGATGGTAAGTAGTCATCGCCGCCTATGAACATTTGCAACACCAGAGGACTCGCTAATGCTCGCCGGCTTTCAAGGAAAAAACGATGGTATGGGATGGAAAGGATAGGAAGGGTGGGAAGAGGGACTCTGGCTCTCAGGCGCACTACCGAAACACGATAAGTCGCTATTGACACCGGCATAACATACTATAAAGTAACATAAAAACTTGCACATTTATAATATTAGGTAATTGCATGAGAGAAAATGATTAGCAATTATACTAGGTATCTAGGTCTTAGTGCTACTAACTGAGCAAGGTAGAGCCGCAAGAATCTTGTAAGACATTTTTCCAACTCTTTCATCACATGAACATAATTGCACAATAAAATCATGAAACTACACATGTCTTTAGATCAGAACTAAATATTCTAAGCCATGTAAGTAGGTCAACGAAAATTTGGTAGGTATACAATAAATTACCGAAGATCCAAAGAAAGTTAATAAAAACTTGTTTAATATAGGTAATATCAAGCGACATATTTAATAAGGTTGTATGCCTTTTTTGCTTGTATATTATTATACTTTTCGTTTGTATGTAAGAATATACATATATAGATTGGTTGACATTTTAATAATGATATCACCAGTAGAAAGCAATATGACGCAGCCAGGTGGGTCCAACTTGACTCATTAGAATGACGTAAGGATAATTTATCGGAAACCAAATAACAGTGAGTTTAATAAGTACTTATTAACTTATTAGTAAAACCAGAAAAGCTCTGGACGCATCTAAAGATTAATTATTATTGTTTTGGTGTTGTATTCATATTACATTATTATTGTCACATTCATATTAATTATTTGAAGGGTATTGAGTTTCAGAGTCTAAGTATGTTGTACATATTCGATTTGATAGCCCAAAACCCGATTTAGGCAAATGAGGCATCTATCAGTGTGTACGTATTGATTGTAAGGAGTAAATGTATTAGGCTATTTTTTCGAATAAAAAAAATTAGGTTTTATAAAAACAGATACGAAATACTTTTTTTTCGCGGATCTTATCAAAATGGATCTTTAAAAATAAATATGGGCTTACTTTAATCCCCCATTTTTTCATGGCCGCCCCATTTTTTTAACCAAAACGCAATGCTTTACAGTATAAATGGGTGTGTGATGCTTCCTCACCTCCCCACGCTATAGTGGACAAATTGATGTGACGTAAGATATCTTTGTCTTCCAATAAATGCACCAAAATAAACCCATACAAAAGTAACGTGATAGAGTTTCACACTAAACTAACTAAAGAAATGAGAACAGTTTCAACTTTTTTTTACCCGACTGCCAATGCATATATGCATAATGCACATATGCCTCCATCTTCATAATTATATTATGATTTTTTTTGTAACATTATTTATGAGGTGTCATTAGTTTTGGCTGCTACTCAGCCTTGTCATAAATAATAATTTGAGGCCAGGAGCCCACTGCAGGAAATTGAACTTTTTTTCGAACTTATTACATGAAATATGTGTAGGTATAGATACACATTTATTTGTTTTTTATGTAAAGGTCTAACTAATGTTAGTTTTCAGGAGCACCACCCCATCCATCTGCATGGAATTGGTTAAAAATGTTGTTAAGCGGCAGATAACTAACCATCAGGTGCATGCTCATTTACTTAAATATCGTCAAAAAAATATCAACAAAATCAAATTACTCAGAACGGTTTCTGATGACCAAGTCGGATCTCGGCCTTCGTTCGACACTCCCACTAATCCTGACTCATTCTCGCCCACTCTCTCTAATCTCTGTTATTAGCATTACGATTTTTGCATACAACTACCAGCTACCATGACCTCCGATATCAAGTTGCGTACCCGCATTAGGTGTTGCGTATAATGGGGATCGTATAAAAGCAATTAACAACCAAACCATGACACATTTTACGATACGGTTCAAGTTTTAGTTAGCGTACGTTATGTCCTTATTAGGTATTTTATGATATTCATGGGATTTAGTTAATAGTATTCATTTAATATCAATGATCAAGAATAATAATGTTGGATTATTCTTACGAGAGACGAGAATTCGGATGGCCGCTAATGACAAAACTTCATGCGCGTTTCTGCGCATCAGAGGGCACGTTAAGCAGACAGGCCTCTCGTTAGCGTTGGCGATAGCAGTAATTAAAACTTGTCAAAGCAATTATATTTTTGTCGAATGTGTAGACTTACTCTTCTTCTTCTTCGATTTTTTACTCTTGACTTGGAGGCCTTTACAGCTTGACCGCGTTTTTGTGACAAGCCTTGGAAGCTCAAGCCGGAACAAAAGACTATTATGTAAGAAGGGCGGGAGTGACGATTCCGCACTTTGGCCGATACTATATATTTTTTTAGATCTCTACAACAGCGCCAACTATCAAACAGAGTAATTAAAGTACTTATACACAATTACAAAATTTCATTGAAATAATTGCAGCAGTTTAAGACTGTATTTAGGTACAATCTTGAACCAACCTTAATACTCACAAAACTGCGTTCCAACGAGCACCTTTGGAGATTATTTTATAGATTTCAACATCTGTAACGAGCACCTTATCTTTCAAGTTAAAACGAACTATATATCGTAAAACTGCGCCGGTTGAGCATTATAGGAGATAATTTTGTGGATCTCGATGAAAGGGCATATAATATATATGTCCAGCTCCAGCGAAGTTTGGAGCGAGAACAACGTAAGGCAATTGATTTTTTAACATACAGGCTGACATGAAATAAGATGCTTTCCTTGCAAGGGGATAATCAAAGTAAGGGCATTTTACAGCTAATTTAATTATAATATTATGACACAACTACAATATCAACTCAAGCTGCATAAAAGATGGAGAAATTTGTGGAACAGAATGGTACCTATATTTTATTGATTGTAGTATACCAATATTTAAATGAGCTGCGTTTTAATTTTCCTATAAAATCGGTACGAAACTTTCGGACAATCTATTATATATAATAATATGATATTCATTATAGCATTCAGTGCCCCAAACGCGTATGCGCGTTTATGACGCCTACGCCGTATGCCCCGAACGCGCATGCGCGTTCTACTCGTATAGTTTTCTCCAGAGTGCCCCAAACGCGTCTGTGAGCCCATTGTTTAGCTTTGGCTATAGCGAGGTGCCCAGGATGCAACTGTGCGTATATCATGTTGCATTGGAACTATGTAGCAGTAGGTACATTCCCATTGAGACTTATTTTATTGAACAAGTTTATTTATTAGATTAATTTTCTTTAGGAAATGTGCAGAAATCAGCATATTAAATTTGTCAGTCTACATTTAACGTGGAATGTCAAAATTAAAATGTGGTATCTACATATATACTAGTCACGAGTTGTTAGTTTTTATATGTGACAGAAGAATTTCGGGATGTGAATAGTTTACGAGTGACCACAAGGCGTTGCGACATTAATCATCAGCGCCTGCCAAGATTCCCTCCGCAATTAAGCATACAAAATGAAACATATCTTGGCAGGCTCTACAATACTAAATAAATAATCTTAATAGTATCAATAAGGCAAGGTAAAGTACACAACAAAACGTTTAATGCCCATGTCGGAACCTTTCCGCATATTGCCCTATCTAATAATTTGCCGAAAAAGATCAGAACAGCACTGGAGCAGCATGCATTGCAGTCCCTATTATTTACGTAAATTATTTTTAAATTATTGCGTCTGATAATAATCAATAATAACCCACGTTAATCAAGACTCCGTATTGTTTAGGTAGGCCACCTATGTATAGGAAGCTATTAATAGCTAAGTTACAACACTAACTGTTAAGATCAAAGTTGTTGGAACCGTTGCTAGTGTTTAAAATTGCTAGGCTAGACCTAGACCGGCTACAAGGCTAGACCGCTGTTATTAAACAGCGGTCTAGCCTTGTAGCCGGTATATAAAATAATTAAGTCGTTAATATTCAGTTCACATCATGCCGATTGCCATTCACATGATTATAAACTCCAGAATTTGAATATATAAATATCTAGAATAGTCGCATACGAGTCGCACATACAATCCATAAAACGTAGCAGTTTTATCAATTACTTTTATTATGTGTATAAGATAAACGAACGTGAGAATTGAATTACGTTGTTCCTTTCAATATAGTAAAGCTTAAATTTCAAAAAAGAATTTATGAATGTAACGGCGAAGACATATTTCATCTATTTTTTTAAAATCCAAAGCTCTAGCTGAAGAGCTAGTTCGTGATTATAGGCCCTACTTTGTTTTCTATATATTTGGTACAGTAATCAAACAAGGCGTGGGATAGGGTCGATAAAATAATATAGGAATATGGACCCAGACTTGAAGAAAAGTGGCTATATATTTTTAGTAATTTTTATTGACAAAACAACGAACTGAAATATGTACAATACGTTAAATAGATTCTAATTACTGAATTACGCACACAATGTAAGCAATACTTGACTTTAAATAGTTATAAAATAATGCTACATAAATAGGCAAATTAGTCGTGCCAAGCTACTAGGTGCGATCGTGATTTCACCACATTTTCTGTTATGATCATAGCAATCACATATCTTATTATAATTTCGATAATTACGTGTAGGTAAGCTATTAGGAATTAAATAGATCAGTCGTTAACTTTATTATGATGGCCCTAGTATAGTTTTATTGCTGTACCAATATTTTCAAGATTTAATAAGTGTAACTTATAAATTTAGACTTACAACATAATTTATATGTGCTACTACTGCATCTTGTCTTGTATTTTAAAAATACTAACTAGTAATTAACTGGTTATAATCAGATCGGTTCCTGTCTAATTGCATAATTAATAATATAATATCCTTTGAATTAAAACTATTATTTATAAAGTCTAAGAATAAATAATTAAAATAGGAACCTTAATCACCAACTTAGACTTATTTCAAAATAAAATTTATTCCAAAATTAAAATCCGTAATGAACATAAAAACCATGTAGAAAACAATATCAAAATTAAAATGCAAAAGCGGTTATAGGAAACAGGATGCAAAAAGGACCTGTCAAAAGAAAGTAATGATCTAATTGAGGAAATTTTGATTTATTATTTCCACATAGTTGTGTCCAAAGTGCGTTTCAACAGGCTCAGTTGGAAGATCTTCTGTAAACAAAATTTATACAATTGAGTACAATGTTCAACGAAATTAAGGTTCCGATCGGGAGTGGAGTGCTACAATTTCATGTCAATAACAATACAAATGAGATATTTCATTATATTTATTTACCGTATTACAAAAACAGTTACCATATTATGTACAACTGGAAAAAGAGATACAATACATTATTTCCTTCTAGTACTTTTGTGATTGAAATAGCCTCTCCAGTACCCGATGAGACCTCTCTGCAAGCGGCAAAGAGGTCTGCGCGGAACGGGGGCCATCCGGCCGAGCCGGTCTTATTCCTATGTATATTAAACTTATATTGATAAAGACTATTATAGTATAATGTATTCATTAATTAAACTAAAACAAGTTTATCGGTCCAATTGAAATGAGTTCCAATAAAAAAAAATCTGCAGGGTGGTACTTAGGAGGTGTCTCCTAATACTCACACTGTATAAATATCGCAATAGAATGCAGGACACAAAGTATAAACCGGAATGCGTAGGCACCTCAGATGAGGTTAGCCACATCGCTGGGCATTTCTGTAATTGTTGTGTGGTAGAAGTCCTCAATATCCTTCAATGCTCTCTTGTCAGCTTCAGTTACAAAGTTGATAGCAATTCCTTTACGGCCGAAACGACCACCTCTTCCAATCCTGGAATTCAAAATTAATTTAATTAATATAAAGGCAGATTTGAAATCAAATTTGTGACAAGACATCTAGAAGACTTGATTAAAAGATCTCAGACAAGGATATATACATACCGATGGATGTAGTTCTCGCGATTAGTTGGCAAGTCGTAATTGATGACGCAAGAAACTTGCTGTACGTCAATACCACGAGCCAGAAGGTCAGTAGTGATGAGCACACGGGAGGAGCCAGTTCGGAACTGCCTCATGATGACCTCGCGTTCGCGTTGGTCCATGTCACCGTGCATAGCAGATACGGTGAAATCACGCTGGTGCATGGATTCTGTGAGCCAGTCCACCTACATAAAGAAAAGGAGTTAATGGGGGGTTCACTGCTGAAGTTAAAAAAAAATCCGACTTCCCTGACCATTATTTCAAATTTCCCTAACTAATTTTTTATCTTTTAAGATGCAACTTCTAATTTTTTTAATCCGAAATGTAGGTTAATTTACAATTTCGGGACATGAACAGTGTAAAATCTCATTTATTTGTCCTGTCACATGGCGGCCGTTGCATAATTTCAAAAGTAAGCATCCAAGTAAGTTTCCCTTCTATAATAATATTTGGAACTGTATGTACTGTATGCATGAACTGAGCACTTGTAATCTCTATACACTAATCCTTCACTAGCCTTGCCACATCACATGCCAGTGGACCTGCAGTTGAACATAGTACTGCAACATACTATATTGGATTTAAATGTGGTATAAGTTTTTGTTTATACAGCTGAAAAATTATTTTATAAGATTATAACAAATATTTATATTACAAGACTCATTCTCCTCATGACACTAGAGTTTCTCATAACAGAATATTTAATATGGCTAAGCAATCTGCTTTGCACACTATCAGACAGCAATAGAAATAGGTGACTAGCATTTCATGTCAATATAACATCTACCATCATCAATTAATTAATATCCCACTAAGGGCAACAGGTCTCAAAATGAGAATGATTAGAGCATAGTCTGACATGCTGGCCTATTGCAGATTGGCAAAGTTCATACCTTTGGGAACATTATTTAGAATTTGCAGATATGTGATGTCCTTGTGATATTTTCTTTCACCAATGAATCAATGATTAATTCTAATGCAAGTATAATGCTTTTCGCGTGTCTCAAAAAAGCCATGTGTATTACAGTGTCTTTTTATAAATTTAAAATGCTACTGTATGTCCAAGTAAAAGACCTTCCAATTCAAAAAGTCCTGGTGTACTCCAGGGATTCAAACCTGGACCATTTGGAGTGGGATATCATTAGGCTATAATTATAAATCCTTACATATGCAAAATAAAATTACCTTGCGGCGAGTGTTGCAGAAAATGACAGCCTGAGCGATTGACAGAGTGTCGTACAAGTCGCAAAGAGTTTCCAACTTCCACTCTTCCATCTCAATAGAAATGAAGAATTGTTTGATACCTTCCAGGGTAAGCTATAACAAACAGAATTACAAATTTTAAATACTATACTAGGAAATTGGACATTGAACAAGGCAAAATACCACATATTAAAAACCTCTAAGAGTGAACAGGCATAAGCTTATCATTTAGCTCTGCCGGTTTTTTATCATTAAACTATCCATGATATTTTATTCACACAAAACAACATTATTTTCTATTTACTTTGTATTTCTGTATAAAGTAGTAGTCTCTACACAATATCTATGACGATAGTCGATAGATAAATGAATCATATTTGTGCGAATCTTTAGAATTTGTGCAATTTACAAAGCACATTTGTTTCTTATGTAAAATTAAGACAGCTAAAAGTCATACAACTGTTTGTGGTTCCAGTTTTGTGTTAAGCATCACAGCAATAGTAATGTGCTGTGATTTGCCACCAGAAGTTAACACCAATCTCCCAAACTGTTTGTATGAACAGAAATTATCAGAAAGGTATTACAAATACTTTTTAATTTGGAAAAAAGTCAAATTGTCGCTTGCAATGTTCTTCCTGGGTATGATGTGTGATTATCAGTTACATCATTCTATATGGGTAGTTGTTAATCTGTAGAATTTGTAATGTTTAAAGTTTTTTAGTGGTAAGGTTTTTTCACTCATATCAAGAATGCCAATTTTAATGCTGTTCAAAGCTAGATTTAAAAAAAAATTATGAGAACAGCTTTACTATATATAGTTAGTATCGTAGGGCGGAATTAGTATTATTACATTTACAATATAATATATCATGAAATAATAAAAAAAAAGACAAGCCCACTGAGTTTCTTGCCAGATCTTCTCAATTGTGGTCCCATTCCGATCACTTTGTAGATTAAGGAAAAAAATGAAAAATTACATTTGTAAGTACCACTGATGGCCTATACAAAATAAATTATGATTGCTGGTAATTTTAAATTAATTCTTACTGTGTATTATCATGAGAATATTATCTGATAGTTAACCTTTTATACCCAGTACAAAAATAGCTCTAATATCTAAAATACCGGTTGTTACACATGCTAATTTTGCTTTACTTTAATATATTTTTGCAATTGTTTGAAATAAATACCATGTGTATAAATTCGCAATTGATATTAATTCGAGTAACCCCATTAGCATAGTAACATCTTATATCCCTTCACGTATATAGGGGCAATTATAAAACATAGGAGGAACAATTTTACTAGCGCTGCGCACAGGTCTCTCTCTACAATACCAGACTTATGTATTAGTGAAGATGAAAGACAAATGAGTCAATAGATGATTAAAATTCATGTTTCACTTAAAATGTTCAAGCATTCCTTGATATAAAAAATAGAAACAACAATCATAAGTAAGTAATCCTTGCACAACTTAGTTAACCTAGAATTCTGTAAATTGAAACCACCTCATTGATATTGCTTGCAAAAGCAAGACACTAAAGGCTACAAAGCAAATGTAATCTACTCACACAAGCCATGATCAACTTGACACCAATAAGTAGCTACAAGGTCCTTTTACACTAAGTTTGCTGAATATGATCCATCTATTAGAAAAAATTTATGCATGTACATGAAAAGTATGTGTGTAATATGAACTCACCTCTTCCTTTTGCACAAGAATGCGCACCGGTTCTCTCATGAAACAACGAGATACTTCCAACACATCATCAGGCATGGTAGCCGAGAGCAAAATGACCTGGACGTCCGCCGAGAGCATTTTGAAAACATCGTGAATTTGATCTTTGAATCTGGAATTGTCGGGATTAATATTAATAATAGCTAATTTAGATAAAACAATCATTAACCATTATTCATTAATAATTTAAATTATTAAATTTATCAATTAAACCTAACCTAACCTAACCATTGTCAAATTTTCCCAAATTATAAGCAAATTAAAACCATATAACCAATTTTGTTTGAGGAAACTGCAATGTGTCTCTAAGATATGATGTAGTGTGTGAAGTTTAGCAGTGATAACCATGGTATACCTTTGTAATTGTCTGAGATACTATCAGAGGCTTGCAGGAAGATAACGGTGGGTTAATGGTAACAAGTCAACAAATACCATATATAATGTCCATTAACTACTTTAAAGTGAATGAAATACTGTTGCAAAGTTTAATGTTTAGTTCTGCACCAGTAAATAAGCTGTTTTGTATACACCTAATAGGCATTTTAACTTCACTAGACATAAACAACACACATACAACACCTTTATAGTATACTGTTCTAGTGACTATTTCAGATCTGTGGTGGTCTATAATAAGGGTGAAAATATTAAAACTTACCCTCTAGACAACATTTCATCGGCCTCATCAAGCACAAACAGCTTGATTGTGCTAGCACGCAGTGCACGACGGGTGATCATATCGTAGACACGGCCAGGTGTACCCACTACAACGTGTACACCACTTTCCAATTGACGCATATCTTCACGGACATTGGTGCCACCAATGCATGCATGGCATTTAGCATTCAAATGGTCACCGAGAGCAATAACAACCTAAAACATTAACACTGTTAACATTGTCTTCATTTTGAAACTAATTCACTCACACACAACACCGTTGCGTACCTTCTGGATCTGCTGAGCCAGCTCGCGAGTGGGAGCCAGGATCAAGGCTTGGCATTCACGAATGCTTGTATCAATCTGTTGCAAGATTGAAATCGAGAAAGTAGCGGTTTTGCCAGTACCAGACTGGGCTTGCGCTATCACGTCGCGTTTGAGAATGCATGGCATAATCGCGCGTTGCTGAATCGCCGAAGGCTTTTCAAAACCATAGGCGTAGATTCCTCGTAGCAATTCTTCTTTCAAATTCATATCATCGAAGCTTTCCACGACTTCGTGCCAGTTTGTATCCAGGGCGCCTTCCGGCTCGCCCGGAGCATCGTAGTTACCTTGATCCTTAGATGGGCCATTCTTGGAATCCTCCGGCCAATCTTCAGATCTGTAAATTAAATTTCAAACCAAGCTTTATATTGTACTATATG
>DWNK01000492.1:0-11471 GCA_018250315.1 Hyalothyrus neleus pemphigargyra | reverse complement strand
CCTTCAAGGCACGTGATGCATTAGCATCTGGTGTTGCAAATATTCATAGCCGGTGGTGATAACATAGCACCATGTGATAAGTAATGCTATGTACTCGTTTGTACTACTTATGAAATATAACATAGTATTTATTAATTGTGTTATCACCACCGTTGCATGTACCGTTGTACCTAATGTACATTAAAACAAAAAAAGTAAACGCTTGTGTTCATTAAATAAGAAAGTTGGTGTAGAAATATTTTTTCCGAAAAGTAGTTGAAGTAACTAAAACATTAATAATTTCTGTCCACTTTCCACTGGATCATAAAGTCTGAAATTCACAATCAACAAGTTTTAATCCGCGTCATTATGCAGTCAAGATTCATCTAACTTTGTCCTTTTAAAACTTATCTAGTTTGCTACTTCCCGCCACTCACCTACCAGAGGAGACCGGGGAAGAACACTTACGTTCAGAATTTTGATACATTTGGTCGATGAAAAGGCGACACTTTATATAAAGGGTAAATAGATAAAATAGATAAACGACATAGAAACTAGGAAGAATAAAACTTTTAGACTGCAGTTGATCGCTTATTTACCAGTCGAAATTCGACCGGAATATAATTAACGTCTTGATATTGTGCATTACATTTGCTGTTAGAATGTTAAGTTTGTTTTTGGGTAATTTGGGTAACGGGTGTTCGCTTTTCAAAATGGTGTTTGATGAAATCACTAAAGCTCGTCAATAGGTACAACAAGATAAGGTAAGCTGTAGTTTTTTTTAATGGTTTTATTTATCTTGACTTGCTGGTTCAAATTTCGAAATTGAAATTTTGTTCCCGTTGACCAATTGGGCTTTAGGTACTTACCTGAATAATCGTGTTTCATTAGTTTTTATATATGACCAAGAAAAATGTTTCTATTAAATGAAAAATAGCCTCAAAGTAAGTCAGTATTTATACTACAAAATTTATTCACTCTAAAAACTAGTTCCCAAATATGTATAAAATTTGTACATTGAGTATTTTGGGATGACTGGGAGGGAAAATTGTGTTAATTACACACAGAAAATTACGATTCATATTTTAGAATGTAAAGCGAATTGTAAATACCACAATTAGGATATCGGGACCAATCGATTGTGTAATGACATAACAGCGTTGCGTCAGTTGCGTCAATTGTATCTCAAATGAGTACAATAATTCACACGGGGTGCATATCTAAAGGGTGTAATTAACACGAACTGGCCTCTATCAATAACAGATTAGCATGTAAAAGCTAATGGCGTAATGGGTGTGTGCCAGTAATTGGGTAATAAATTGTGGCGAGGCCAGTCTTAGTGAGCAGTAGTTACTGACCCTGCTATATAACACTGATATTTATTTACTTTGAACTTCAACTACATAAATGGTCGAACAATCTGTAGGATTCTAGATCCTTCTAGTGTATTTTTTGGAAGTCATTATCTTTTCCTCTATATCTAAGTACTTATATAATATACGAATAGTCGATGAATTTATACGCTAATCACGTAAACTGAACCGATAGAAATTTATAATGATATCCCTACACATCAGATTTGCATTTGTAAGCAATATTTTTTTTAAATATAATGTTGATCCAAATCTTAAATTTTGAGTATACCTAAGCGAACATATTATTATGTCACTGACATAGAACTACATTCCTTACCTGTGTAGAGGTTTCTCGGGCTGAATTCTAAAAATTAGCACGAAATTCTAAATAGTAATTACTGCACATCGGATATGAGGCCGTGAGTTTTTTTAAAGGTAATTGTTGCTCCATATTCAAAACTAGATTTTTTACTATGAGTACGTACGTAAATGTCATTCGGTTTAACTCTATAATTTAATCGTATCTCTCCATAGACAAAAGAGAAATCGTAGCTGCCCGAAACTAAGTGCCGACTCGTCTTAGTAGCTATCAGATTATGCAGCACGAGTGGGAACTAACTTGTGATTTTCGCCACAAGTTGCTAGAAGGTTCCCTTCCGAACTGACGAAGCCAAACGCAGTGGGAACTTCCAGCGCGCAGTCGTTGTCCGAAGTTACTGTCTGCTTAGTTCGATAGAATTTTCCAAGACATCAACTCGGATTTACGATTTCTCATTGTTTTGCATGGGGTGTCTAAGATTAAATTTTTTAAGGTAAGAAGTACCTTATGAAGTTGGTGGCATGGCTTTATGAACATCGCGAGGTATCTACACGTCAGTATAATATTTATATATACTTAAAGTATGCTAAATCCCAATTTCAACTCTTACGGGGACGGAAGCTATTTACTATAAATTAACACAACGCTATGATGATGATGAGGATGAGAGCCATCATGAAAAAACCGGCCTAACATTGGCAACTTGCCCGCAGGTTGCAGGAGGTTGCAGGAGTTAGGCTTGCTTAAGAAGTATCTTTAGAGATATAAGCAGAGAAGAAGCTATGAGCAAAATTTCATGTTTTTATCACAGCTTAAGTACTTCGTTCATGTCAGTGAGCCAGTTATTGTTAGAGTTTTATTAAGTAGTTAAAACATACGAGCAGTATAAAAATATCATCACTGCTGGAAGGGTTCACGGAAATTGAGCATGACATTACGGTCGACACACATTTGCATAACCTAATTTTTTCGTATCGTGTGTGTCATAAATATTTTATTAATGACCAAATGTCGCAAAATTCTTTTAAAGCTATTCGTCAGGCTAAAAGCCGCTAACACGTGGCACGTAATTTGGTCCTAAACAAACAAGTTTTCCATTGATTTTCCCTTCACCAGCTGTGAATAATGTATGAGCCGATACATTGCTTCAGTGGCTTATCGGTTATTAGCAGAATGTATGCGATTAAATATTACTTCTTTAAATGGCAGTACACGTGTCCTTGATTACACTATCAGAAATTTCTATCTTGTTAACAATGCTATACCGATGCTGGAGCTCTTCGGACATGTTTCAGCTGTCAAATAGTCTATACGGCTAGTTTTATCATTAAAGGTCTTAATTGGAAGGTAAGGTCCAAATCTACAGTCTAATTCAACTAGACTCATGATTTAAAAACGTTAACTGCGTTATTTTGCAGGCTCCTGGTCTATATAATATAACGTATGTCACTCCAACCCGGCGAGCCGTTTACGCTGTAGACCTTGTCCTCCATTTTTATTCTAAAAAAGGTGAGGTTGCGGGTAAAAATAGTTTAATTTGAAGATTTGCACTTCTGTATCTTCTTTGAAGCGGATCTCTAATCATAGATTTTTTTGTAACAGAAGCAGCAAATCGGAATGCGAATTTTGAATCCAACCAATGTTAAGTGGTTTTTTTTCCTATACTATCTGTGACTAGCCCTAAACAAGATTAGGTGCTAAGTGAAGTATGTTAAAGCATTCTGCTCTTGAGTTGGAACATCCCTTACAAGTATATTGCCTTACCACACTCTGCAAATAAGAACATGTAGCGCGAAAACTGCTTCTATCATTATCGTCATCATTATTCTATAAATATTTCTTTTTCGTAGCTATTTGGTAGCTATTTTTAGAGCTTTAGTAACGTCATTTTTTTCTGGAAATTGAACGTTAACCCAACACAAACTTAATATTACAGTCAAAACACATGATCACACATCATACTACAATTCTAAGTTTGTACGCACAGTATAGATTTATATTCATGGGAGATCACTAGTAAGGCATAAGTAGGTAAAACGGTGAAGCCAGCGTGATCTAATCATATTCAGTTCTGCCATATTTGAATTGGTTGCTGATATCAATCAGCATCATAATCTTTAATGAATTATTAATTCATATACACAGATCGAGTTCGAACCGTCCAAGGACAGAACGTCAGAACGTAAGAATAGAAGTGTAGATAAAGAAAGCAATAGGAGACAGATCTTTCTCCCGAGACGTGCATGAAGCAAATGCTAGAGACACCCGTCGATAGATCAATCGGAGTTTTAGACATGTCTCTGTAAGCACTGATGAAGGCCACACACACACCACGATCATGTATTTGTCAGTAATTAAACTGGCACTTTTAATTACTCAAAAACAAAATCACGACATTATAGATTAGAATTTACGGCAATGGTTCAAAACTTGACGCTATATCAAAACAAGGCAAGTTCTCAAAGGAGTGGGTGGCTCGCTACTCCGCAACTCAATGGGCCAAATTGCCACCTAATGCAGTCACGGCACGTCCAAACACGACCAACTCATTAAGTCACTCCCATATAGTTAGTTTGGATTGAAGCCTTTGACAAGAAACTTCAATAATAATAGACTAGACGCAATTAGTGACATTTATATAGGTAACAGATCTAAGTGTAATGTGTGTACATTTTTAAGTAGAATATACATACATATTATGTTGACCGCGCAATTCACCTGCTTTGAACTGATAGTTTTGAACTTGAAATATATATCGTAATTACTGCAGTTTAAGACTTATACATGATTTTTTTAAGTATAAGTGAAACGAAAAGTGTGATAGACTACTTGATGATGAATTAGTCACTGCCCTCTACGAACAATGCGAGGAAGTCGCCAATGCTAAGCAGGCTTGACCACGACCGCTAGGGTTGCTCCTAGGTGCGGGTCTCGCAAGTAAGGGTCTCGAGACGCCAAACTCACAGAACGCTTTGCGAAACTACAAACTCCGAAGATACGCCGACAAAGGCACTGCAAGAAGGGATAGATGAGAGAAAATCAGGCTCTCAGGCGCCTACCAACGTCGCTCTTAATGGTAGACGGCCTAAGTTTGGTCGGCGTCAGGCCACACGATAGGATCCTACCACCAGCGAACCAGTGATAAGAATCTTTAAATCGGCATTTCGCAAATGCATCACGAACATTATTGTTCAATCCGCAGACGAATCTACGAGCAAAGCCAGTAACATTATATAAGTATAAAGTTCAGAGTCATTGCAGGATAATTGCACCTCTGCATCATCTCCCCGCAGTTACGTCAAGATTATAATGTTTGCTCTTCCTCTTAATGGCCATATAATTTTGTGTAATGCCATGTACGTGCGTTTCCTTGATGGGGTTTCATATTGAGAGGATTAATATGTACGGAGAAGTTCTGAATTATCTACTCTTCTAGATAATTTTCTACAATTATAACACTAGGATTACCTGCGGCTGCAGTGTACACACACGCACAAACATTTAAGTATCGTTAGTTTCATTTATGAAGACTTTTGCTTGTGTACTCTCAGGCCTTTAGCGACATTTTTCTTTTCCAATAAATCTAGTGGTAATAAGTTTCTAATAAATAAGCTATGATATCAACATTAACTATTGACCTATCACTGTTATACAGGATGCCAACTTAATAACCTGCACTACCCCAACGTGGTATAGTACTCATATCTGATAACATATTAGACGTAATTTAAATGTACTATCTGGTAATCCCTAGGCAAAGTGATTACCGAAATACCTATGAATTTCTTTGCACTATGTACTTAGCTGGTGGCTGTCTTATCGGCTGTCACGTCAGCTGTCTGTGTGCTGTGTCCGAAACCGTCTGTGTACTGTGAACCGAAAAATTATCCAAGTTGAAACAACCGAACGATTCGCGTAAGCTTTGGAACCTCAGAGACGTTTACCGTATGTTTATATAGGTGGTCCCTTCGCCGCATCGCTTAGTGATTTCCCTCTCTGGTACTAAAGTAAAGCCGGCGGCAAATACTGAGCAATTAATTTAACCGTGCCACTGATCTTTGGGCACTAGAGTGTTTAGAATAGCGCTTGGAATAACGAAAATGCGAACATTAATTGGATACATAGACGTATATATGTAATGTACTCATGATAGATTCTTTTTTTGATTCTTAATTGTATTTCATTGCAATCGATGTTTTTTGTTGTTCTTGTGAAATAAATGGTCTATCCTAGGCACTCTCCTGATTTTTTTAACTTATGTGCAAAAAAAAATATCACTTGTTCTATCCGAAATTATTGTAAATAAATATGTAGGTTTCTTCCTACGACTTCTTCAAAATGTTTTCAAGGGTATCTGAAGTCTACCAGCGTAACAGGCTATGATAATTGATAGATGATGATGAAGAATATTGATGTTGTCTTCATAAAAATAATGTGATTTATAGAAAGGGTTAGAATAATATCATATAAATATACGAAGTGTTACTTGCAACATATGCAGACGAGTCACATAAAGGTCGCATTCCCGAATTCTAAAAATAAATATCACATGCATTTAAATGAGGTCTTGAACGTTCGAAACGAGTGCGGGTAATTTAAAGTATGGAGTAGTTAACGGATTCCATTTCATTTTCCGTGCGCATCTGGCCGCGTTCAGAATGCATGTAAAAAGCAGCATAGTCCACGCCAACTATTGCATTAGTAATTTGCTACAGATGTTAAAATGCTCATCACGTAGCCTTTATAGATGAAAATATAAGGTTCAAAATGAAATAACATGGCGCCGTCATGATATGTAATAACTTTTGAGCTCTCCGTTAACAAGCTGCGTTTCGTTTCTGCCACAGATAATTGTTATGACGAAACACGTGCGGTGCGATACGGTAATGATACTTTTGTACGGATTATGTTTCGTTGAGTTCTTTTTCAATACAATTTAGTTACGCTTAATAATATTATGCGTTTTACCTCTAAAGTTGCTGTGATCAAAAGTATTTAATTTTAATCCTGAGAGTTTTTACTTATAGTAGGTAATATAGTTACTTAAGCCGTATATGCCCTTGCAACGATATTGGGACCTATGTCCGAGTTATCACTTAAATATGAAATTTAAAATTGAAGATATGTATCTATAGTATAGATATCTTCAATTTATTTCAATATATTCTATATGCATTCGAAGATCTCCTTATAGCCCAGCGAAATCATATTAAATGATTATTGGCATACGGTTAGGTGATTTGCAATAAAGCATCCGCTTTAGAGCCGTTTAAAGTTCTCTTAAATCGAGAAAGGTCGGTTCTAAAAAGGTTGCAACGTCGAAGTCCTATACCTATCTATCTCTAATCTATGTACTTACAAAAAGGAAAAAATAATCTCATTCATCGTCGTGACGAATTTTGAGAACATCTAACTTGACTCTACACTCATTACACTCTATTAATTATAAATGTAACTGACGATATAATCATTATTATCTATGGATATGATTGTTATCTATGCTGGTTAATTAACGGATGCGTTTCGATTCTGCTTTAACGATTATCGTAACGCAACACGTGTTGGCGATTATGCGGTGTATTGCGGAACGGTAATGATTTTTGATTCGGATGTTATCTCGTACGAGCCCCGTTGTTAATGTTATTGCAAATTGGACCTTGTGCGTGTCCAATCCATGACAATGAAAGTTTATTGGCCAATAAACGGTATAAGTGCTGGTACATAAGTTATTTGATCGCTCTTATATTACTTCAAAGAATGAGATGTTCTTGAAGACCTGCATTTTTTGCAGACGTAGTCAATTTGCGATTATGCGGTTATGTACATGTAATTATTTAAAAATATTTTATTGAAAATTGTCATAGGTCTGTTAAAAGAATATCTTCATTTAGCATATAAATTTTTTATCTTTTTTACGAAATCGACGTTGATTTAAATAAAATCAGATTGCTTGTAAAAGTTTTCATCAAAATATTTTACATTCATTACTTTATTCGCCTCATAAATTCATATTACACTTTGGAATATGATATCTATGTAACATGCAAAGCTGTTGCTTAATACACATATTAATAGTCCAATTAAAAATGAGGAAGTATTTTAATAGTCATGCAATTACAATTAGTGACATTAAGAAAAGTCTTTGGAATGTTACATAAGTATACTTTTTTTTATCGGAAAACAATTTGTATTGAAGCAGCATTTAAAATATTAAAAAAAGGAATTCCATAATTATTGGGACGCTGAAAGAGGATGTATGATATCGATAAACATACAGAAAAATACGTAGAGCCGAACATAGAACCTTGTTCCTTTTTTGAAGTCAGTTACAGTTGCCCCATCATGAGGATTTTGCGTATGTGTGTGAGAGTGAGTCAACACTATTTAAGAATTTAAAGGTATTCAATTCTTTAACAAATTAACTTACATTCGATTATCCGATCTCTAGTTATCATGCAGTCGACAAACCTTGAAGATCACCTTCAAGACAATTTATATACCAAAAAAAGTTTGCGAATCTCTACCATAGTGGACTTAGCGATATAAGAGACTGTTTTAAGCGTCTTCTAAAATAAAAAAAAACCGGCCAAGTGATTGTCGGACTTGCACATCGAGGGTTCCGTACCACCGAACAATATAAAAAGTAAGAACTATACCTATATTGTATGGTCACACTACATCAATTTCTTGTAGCATTTCATCTCACTAATAAATATCCACAATACTCTTATACACCCGATACCATATTTAGAAACTTTATTATGAAATAAGGAATATCGTCTTCTGTAATAAACAATTTTAACAGCGTGTCGATGTGACAAGTCAAATCAAATGTCATACTCATTATGGAGTTTGCTTGGTACGATAAGATTATGCAAAAATTTTCTTTAAATTTCAACATTATTAAAATTTTATATTTGTACTAATTTTGTTGTTATAGCGGCCACAGTAATATTTAAAATGTGAAAATTTCAAGTTGGTAGTCATTACCAGCCCCGAGCCCTGTGGTAAACGACGTACGGACTGACAGCAGAGTTCCGTTGCCACCCTTTAGGTACGGAACCCTAACGAGTTTAATAATAGACATACAGAGAAACAGACGGACAACGAAGTGATCCTAAAAAGATTTCATTTTCTTTATGAGGTGCGGAACCCTAAAAAGGCTAAATTCCATCCCTAGGAAACCTTACTTAGCACTTGTTTACGACCGGTTCGTTTGAATCCAACGACCCGACTTTTTCAGGATCACTCCACAATCAGCTCAGAACTTGCCACTACAGATTTATCGGCACACGACCTAACAACTACATCACTTAGGGCGATTGCACTCGGACGATTATTTACCGAGCGCAATCATCTGGAGTACCTTTTACGTTAGTAAGTTGCATTAGTTTCAATGTAATATTGACTTTGCAGTACATTTTCTCGATATTTCAACGTAACCCAATAATTCCTTATACACTACATAATTTATGCTCACCACATCATACTTATAATAAATTTGATAAATAAAAGCTACAAACCCTAGTTTTGATCATAAGTCATGGCTCAGGTTGTCCATGCTAATTTCATGACATTAAACGGACTGAGTTAAAACCTGAGGTTTTATATGTTTTTGTTTGTTTAAGGAGCAAATAAGGAATTCATATGGTAATTGGTCGCTGCCGTGCAGGTGTTTACCCTTAATACAAGTTTTTGCTCGTTTTCGACTACTCGATCATAGAAAACGAAAACTTCCGATTCCCACTCTTTAATTGGCTGAGAGCGTTACGTTTATCGAGTCGATGGCTCGCTCAGCCAATAAAATAGGCGGATCGGGAGTCGATACGAAATAGTGTATCGACCGTTTGTAAATTGCAACTTATACTAAGGGTACTGTTACGGGCTCTAAAAAGAACATTAGTACTATTTAGAGTCGATTACAGGTGCGTTGCTACTCATGAGGACTGTCATGGGCGGCTCAAAATTGGTTAAGAACACTAACCAAATGTTGCCAAACCACAATGTTTCATCGAAATGCACATATTGCTTCACTACCAACATATACCAGTATGCAACATTAATAACAACTTATTCATTATAGGTTTAGCTAACGCCATATATCGGTCTTTTTAAATTTTAACGCGAGCGAGGCCGCCTCAGTAATATTATTTATATACCTTGAGTAGGCATACTTAGACTGAAGTTAATACGTTGCGAATTGGCAGAAAGGGGTGTGCCGATTAATTTCAAGGAGGTCTATCAAGTAGACACTAAAAAAATAAGCGATATATTCATTTTCGTGTATAAATACTTAGAATTTTAATTTGATTCGATTTAAAACTGTTTTTTGTGCCTAATTTTCACATGCGACTTTTCAGCGACTAAAAATTGCTTCCGTGTCCACATCCTAACAGAAACCGGGGCCAGAAAATAAAATGCGTACAAAATGGAATAGGGATCGTGTATTTGGATATATTTTTTTACTTTTTTAAAAAAGCAAACGAAAACTCCCCGTGGAGCTTTTTGAATCACACTCAAAGCTCACCTAACCTTTACTGTCTAATGAATAGATCTTTAACAGGGATGCCAAAATTTACATATGTAATTTTTGAGATCACCGTAATCCGGGTTCTAAATGTAAAATTTCACATTTCGCATTTTCTGGATTCAACCTATGTAATACTCTTATATTGAATTATAAAAATCCAAGATAAGTAATAAGTTGTAGTGACTTAAAACATCCTCAGAAAAAGAGCGTAAACATGATAAACATGCCACTTCTTATTCTTTTTCTTGTCAACTCTCTTTAAAACATTCTCTTTCAAAACATTTGTATATTATCGGAAATTCTATTATTTTTCCAATTATATTACAAATTTAATATTTTAATAGGTAATTTTGTTTTTTTTAGGATCTTGATGCCATTATCACTTGTAAATTGCAATCTCTATAATATTAACTTAAAAAATATTAATGAACTCTCTCATGTCTGTAATGATTTTTTGAAGTCATAATAAAGTTACATAACACGATAGGTAATCTAAAATCACGAATCTGTGTTATCAATTTATTAACATTTGGGTTTTATTTGTTGGGAACATGCGGCCTGAGTGACCTGAATATGTCCGAAATTATATATTTTTCTTTATTTTAAGGTGCGATTGTATCTTTAATGGCGATGTTTTTATGAAGGAGAACGTAAGCAAGAAAAATACATCATCCATCAACAGGCTTGTTGCTTGCAATAAAAATTAATTTACCAGAAAAAAATTGTTGGCATAAAAGATAAACAAAACTGTCCCAGCACATATTATTGTATAACAGACGTTCCGAAAATGGGACGCGCGCCAACCCTAGAGTTTTAGGTACATAGAGTGTTTGAATAACATCCAAACCTGAACATGAATTACAACATGAATTTTAATTACATACACGTTGAAGATATTTTTGTTTTAATAGATATTCAGGGGGGCACAGAAATATTGATAGACACGTGCGTTCGAACTGACAAATATTAGGGTGTAACATGTAGAATAATAAGCTTAAGAATGGATGGAGTAAGCTATATCTTTCTATAATATTATATAACTAAAGCGTTACAATTTTTCTTCAATTTTTTTCGTTTTTATTTTCATATTTTGATTATTTGAGTCAGATTAATTCCAGTAATCATAAGAGGTCGAGGTAAAGGTATTTACTTTACCATTTCTTATCATTTCCCTAGAACGATCTGTCATTCAAATAGTGTATGTTACATTTTTTATTATTCGCCTTGGTTATCTTATGTATGATCGTTGCTAGTACGATAAAGAAATTTATACGTACATGTATATTTC
>DWNK01000491.1:0-11477 GCA_018250315.1 Hyalothyrus neleus pemphigargyra | reverse complement strand
TTTTTTTCCTTTAAAATTTAGTCTAGGACATTCTTACGTAGAATACAAATAATCGTCATAAAAACCACGTCAATTACCAAAACCATTCCAGTTTCTGCACTACGACCCGTCATTTATACAAAGTTTTAAACTCATTACCCTCTTTAACTGCGCCGTATTCGTGTAATAACATTTTACTACATTTATTTCTTATATATATTTACAAAAGAAAAGTAACACAAACGGCCTCTTGTTTTAAAATGTACAGACAAATAATCTACGAATAAAATATGACAAAGAAAATTAAAGGACCGCAACGAAAGGCCCGGGCAAGAGCCGCTAAAAGGACGCTTTAGTTATGAATTTTAGACTTGACCTGAGGTTTGATGGAGAATCGACTCACTAATAATTTATTTGAAAGCAAAATTAACTATTCCCTAAGCTCTTAGTGGTTTCATTTAATATTGATATCTAAATAGGGGATTAGAAACGCCTTTTAGATATTATGTCACTTATGAAACTAGAATTTTGCTTTTATTAGGGTTCTGTACCCCAAGGGTGCCAACGGAACCCTATTACGGAGCTCCGTTGTACATCCGTCTGTCACAGGGTTTTAACTTATGAACCGTAAAAGTTAGGCACTTGCAATTTTTAGATTGTGACACTATGGCCGCTATAGCAAATAATAAAACTGTAATAAAATTACAGTGCATATTTTTAAAAATATTGTTATGTTATTATGGCCGGTTTTTTATTTATATTGAACGCAAATGTTTTAATATAGTACAAATATTTTTTTGCGTTTCCGTGAAAATATTTGTATGTCGACTCACTTATACACGATCATCTAAGTCCTCAGGTCCAACGCGTGTGATCGTTTTTTTGCATAACTACCAACGACGGAGGTGGGCTACCCGACGGTAAGTAGTAACCGGCGCCTACACAATAAATAATAACATCAATTTCAGCAACTAACGCTAATACAACTAAAAATCCGGCCATATACGAGTCGAACTCGCACACTCGTAACTCAGGAGCAGGAGCTAATTAGCATGAGCCCGACTCACATTTGGCACTTATATTTTGTTTTTGTAGCGGTAATAGTACCTACTTAATACACCTATTGCAAAAGATACAGATCTATAACAGACGGACGGATGGACAGACTGAGGAGTCTCAGTAATGCGGTTCCATTGGCACCCTTTAGGTACGGAACCTTAATAATGTAAACTACGCCTCAATGATGCACTTGGAACAAGACTAAGTAATCCTATACATACATCATAATTACACTCAAATTCTCTCTCTCTCTCAGCATCTCCCGACAAGGGATGCATAAGATTTAATTGTTATTTTAGGTCTATTTACATACAACCAAGTAAATGTCGCTGAAACCATCTAAGTTACCGTGAAGTGCTTAGTAAGGGACTTATTTAATTAACCATCAAAAATGTTTATTAATGCGTTGAGTTTCAGCTTATATTATAATATAGTAGCATTTTGTACAAAATGGGAGTAGAAAACTTAAGGCCGCCTAACTAACTACGTGCTAACTGTCTCCCACAAACATCCATACTAGTATTATAAATTCCAAAGTAACTCTGTCTGGCTGTTAAGCTTTCACGGCCAAACTGCTGGACTGATAGGATACTTTTTCAAAAATTTAGGCGAGGTAAAGGGGGAGGGGGGTGAATACTTTTACCCTAAAACCGGAAAAATAGTCAAAATCATGTAGTTAACGCGGGCGCAACCATGGGTGGTTTCCATAAACTCCGAAAAGGTACAAGAATTCCCTAACAATTTCTAAACACAAAAAGAACTTACGTTTTCATATACTTGTTATTGTATAAAGAAAGTCTATCTCTTCACAATACGTCATTAACATTTCTGACATTGATACGATTTCTGAATTTGTGACAAAATTTACGATTTCTAGCGTAGTCATATCATAAATTAATTATACAATTACATAACATGACTGAGCCAATAGTTGGTGAGCATAGAATTATAGCCAATGACAGAGAGATAATTAGGAAATTAATTAGCGGACGCCGCGTCTACATCAGCAATGTGTTGATTATGATGTATATAGTTCCACATTAACTGAAATGATAATCTCATCATTAAATGTTATTAGTGTTTGTACATTAAAGCCAATGTTCTTACTAATACGTTACTATCCTTTATCTTACTACATTGATAATATACATATTATGTAATGAATGTGAATGTCTGTTTGAATGGATGGATGTTTGTTAATCTTTCACGCAAACACGGCTGAACGGCTTTGCTGAAATTTAGCATACATAAAGTTAGTCAGTATACTTTTTATCTCAGTAACATGTCTCAGAAGCCGGAAATTTGTAAATAAGAGTATAGCATAAATAAGTTATTTTAATATTGCATACTGATAATAACATATTCTATATCATTTTGAGGATATCAGTAATCAGTCTAGTAAATTTTAGAAGTTTGGCACACTTGTTTCTCTCTGTTACGGTTTGTTTGCGTTACTTTTATATGTACTTTATGGCATAATTGTTTTGCATTGAAATGGATATAACGGTTTTATTGATAGTATTGTTTTGAGTGATAGTCCCCTTTTGTATTAAATAGTTTTTTATTATAATAAAAAAGAGTGTCAGAGTAAACTAATATTAATTTTCAGAAGAAAGTAAGATGCACCTTTTTTGTTTGCTTATCAAATTTTCTAAATTCTAAACCCATACCACAAACAAAAGCAAGAATTTATTTACAGAAGTACAAAGTTAAAACAACAAGTACTACTATTAGCGACAAAACAATAGACAAAAAAGTCCATCTAGCTCTACTCCTCAGCATGACAATGAATACTAGAGAAACAAGGTACCAATAATAGAGTCTAGCTACGGCGTAGCAAGGTCTACGAAACTACGCGCTACGGCAGGTAGGCCGATAAAATTTATGTTCGATGACGCAAACTTGTCTGAAAAAATGTTGATTGAAAAAGTTCGGTGGATGATAAAGGTCAGTTGTCAGTTGCGGTTATACGTGAAATATTACTGTATTGATATTTCATGATATGAAAATTGAAACGAGCGTGCAATTTTGCAAATCAATCTGTCATAATATCAGAAATATCCCTCGTATTTATGTAGAATATTTGGCATTTGAGCATAAATCCAAATAATACATACTAAGAATAAAGTGATATAAATGTTTGCTAGAACTTTTCTGTGAGCAGTTCGCCTGAGCTAAGTCTCCCAAATGAAAATATTTAGTTGAAAACGTTTTAGAGTAGATAATGATAGATGATAGATGAAAAGATAGAAAGAAAAAGCAATTCGCCAATCAAATTAAAATAACTTTAAATCTTTTGCTACTTTTTACGTAAAAGAGAAAACAATGTATCCGAGAGATAAAATAATAAGAATATTTAATTTGTGTATAACAGTACGTTAAACAAATGAATTTTCTTTCATAAATTTTAATATATACGTAATTTCGAAAAATACAGCCTCTGTTATTTGACGACTCCGATGTGGGAAACGTATTAATCAATAAATACGTATTAATTATAAAATTGAGTCTATATAAATAATACACAAAATAAAAGCTTGTAATAATATTTTTTTTATATATTTTACTGTAAAAAGAATCCAATAACACTTATATACTTTGTATTTTCATTTGCTATTTTTCATTTCTTCTTTTATGGTATTAGAAAATAATAATATTTCTAAAGAAAATGTCACAAATACTGTTACAGTTATGTACTTTGCAGATTTCCATACAAAAATAATGATAACAAATCAAAATATATTATAATATATTATAATACCAACCCGCTTAAAGTGAAGTTATTTATCAAATAGTACAGATTAAGTTAAAAAATGATCATATTAATTTTCTTCGTAATCAAAAACAATATTTCTAAACGGTTCCATAAAATAATATTTACGCGATAAAATCAACTTGGCTCTACAAAAAGTTCTACTAACAATGTCCTTCATTTGCATTTATTTGTAGAGTCATTAACCCGCTCAACGCCACTTATCTTTCAGTAATCTACTCCGAAGACTGAATGAAAAATGAATACGAAGATAATAACACACAAAAATAAGTAATTAAATTATAGAACGAGCTGCATGCTGTAATTACCAAGCAAACTTATCCACCTGTAATTGGTGCTGTAACATAACACTTACCATATGAGTTGCAGCCGACAACATCATATCAATATGCCAATATCCGTACCACACTAAGTTTAATCAGAGCACAGTCCGAAACGCCCCTGCACCGACGGGAGATCGTTAAACCCGCGTTTTCATCAATTTTTCATTAAGGTACCCGGTAAAAACACGCCCGTAATGTATTTGTATGCGACCGCGTACAGAACACACGTCCGAACGCCGTGAGCTCACGGACGAAACTAGGGAGTAGGGAGCTAAAAGCACTCTGAACCCGAACTCGGTGGGACGGAGACAGACGTATACGGAAGAGAGAGACGGCCGAGGGTGCAGAGGTGCGCAGGAAAGAATTAGATGTTTATTGTGGGCTACGTGTAATAGGATAACAGAAGCTGTGCGTGAGAGCTTTTCAGTAGTTTCGAGTGACAAAGTCGCCTAGTATCTTCTCGGGTACTTCTTAACTTCATATGAGCCTGAAACTTTACCTGATGGGTCATTTTAACGACAGCGGATTATGAACGCTTATTACTGAATTATAATTTTCTACATGACCTAATAATATATATACCATGTTATTGGTTAATAATATATAAAAAATACATTTATCTGCAATAGTATATACAAGCAATGATTAATTAGGCCTGGAGATTTGTCACACAGGTCCAGTCTTTCACCAAACCTCTTGACTCAACCTTGTGTTAATATTAATATGTTCTACTTTTAACTTTACTTTGTGCTGAAACAATATTTAAATATTATTATTATTATGTAGAATTATTTATTTTGCCATATTTGCTCATAGGTAGGATTTAATGTATGAATACCTTAAACAATTATAGATGGACATAATATCCATCCACATTATTGAACTATCAAAATTCAACAATTAAAGAAATATTATTAAAGCCTTGACGTGAGACTTTAATTTATCGAATTAATCAAATTAGTCATATATAAACAACTGTATTTCACCCATCTATATAAAACAAATAAATAAGTTAAAATAAATATAAAAATTACATAAATTTTATCAGGCTTTCTGCCTATAATGTGCATTTATTGCAAACTCCAGTTTTTTTTATTACGCTCTGCGTTATTAGGTACACTGGTTTAATGTTTATTCATACATCGCATCATTAATCCTTACTTCAAAAATATATGAAATCGCCAAATTATATGAATATCTATATAATAGCACACAAAGATAACATCATTTCCAATTAATATTTTCACTTAGACAAGGAAAAAGATAATTTATTTCCTCATTCAAAGAAATTCTCGATTAAAAGGTGCGAATCCTTTCAGCGTCCGATAAAAAGTCGTACGGCTCAGAAAATTAATAAAGCGATTTGGCTATCGATACTGACAAATTGAATAAAAGAAATTCAATTTTATTACAAAAGATACGTAGGAGTGGAATCCATCGGATCCCGGCATTAATATAATGAACGGTAAATTAACTTGAGCCGAAAATCGTCCGGGCGGAATGCATAAAATAAATAGACCAGGAGTTGGGTCGCTTTTGGTATTCCGTAAACCATGTTGGGAAACGGATTTTTCAGTTCAGTATATGTCTGTAGACTTGCTATGGAAGAATCGTTCTCGAATCGCGATTCGATGTTACGTATCCTTAAGTAGTACGGATTGTCAAATATTTATCATTTGGCGTTTTGGTTGCTAGTAATTGAGAATTTTAATTTAATTGAGAGCAAGTAATTTAAATGACAACTTCTAATTGATTGAGTAGATTAAAAATACTGTTACTTATTTATTTATAAGGGAAACTTACAGCTACGTCATTCCTTAATTTCAAGTTTCCGTGTGTAAAAGCACATTCAAGTTACAGTAAATATTTTAGATTTTTTATATTTATTATATGAAAATATATGTATGTATGTATAGAAAAATTATAAAATATCAAAAGGGGTCATTTTAATTCGTCTTTCTTTATTACGGAACAACATATTTTTTTAAGAATGCACACTCTTGACCGTTCATGTACAGCCACCCTAAATTTGTTTCAACTATCGTACTCATAAAATTTAACACGGAACATCGTCGTTAGTAGCGATGTTTATGTTTTCAATGGGCCTTGATAAAGTGTTTACGATCAATTTGAGCTATAAACTCTCTTCGGGTTATATCTACGGATGAAATATTTATCATACTATGTATTTATTATAACTTTTGTGAATAGCACATGCAGAAAAAAACCATTCTTTTAATATTTTTTTAAGGTTTCATACTCAAGGGGTGCCAACGGAACCGATGTCTGTCAGTCCGTCCGTCCGCCATTTGTCGCAAGGCTGTATCTTTTGAATCATAATAGGCAGCCGATTGAAATGTTGATAGATTGTTAATTACTATGGCCGCTAAGGCCACAAATAATAAAAATAAAAACTAAAGGTATTGCCCATACAAAAAAAGTCTTTTTTTAAGTATGTAGCTTCCCGCCCACGGCTTCGGCCACCACACTTTACCTGTATAGGGGTTGATTTTGGAAAGAAGTAGTCTATTGTACTTGAAACTGTCTCAATGTTAAATTTCATTACATTTGGTCCGGCAGTTTTCCCGTGAAGCGTAACAGATAGACAGAGTTACTTTCGCATTTACATAATTATAATTAGTAATGGATTAATGATTGCACAGTTATACAGAACCCGTCGTATGTGAGTCCGGATTGTACTTGGCCGGTTTCTGTCTTAATATTGCGTTAATTCTTGCATTGTCCACGTGCATTGCGTGAGCTCCATCTGTTGCTCTTGGGATAGTGGGAACACTACAATGGATTACAGACTACATTAACGCGTTCCATACCATACAAAGTATTAAAACTTTATACATTAAAACTTTAACTGTAGCAGGTTTCTGTTACTATTTCTGCATTATAGCAGCAATGTTTGTATTGCTGTACTTTCGTTTAAGTAGCGAAGTTACATACATTTACAGTATGCTGATTTAATCACCAGCATGCTTTACGCTCACTGAATTTAAATGTGGCAGCTGAAGATAATAAATAAATATATACACCGCATATAATCACATATTACAAAACAATTTTTTATTATTTAAAGCAATTTATTGAGTATACAATACTTCTGAGATCTACTTCAGATAGGAATTGGTTCAACATGCCCATGTGTCGTATTGCTACTTCAATGTCATAAAAATTTTACCGTAACCACTTTGTATAAAAATACATAGACAAAAATTTCAAAATAGTATCGTATCACATAATTACACATAGCTCCCGTATTAGCGCTTACTGGCCGTTGGATAAATATTGATGCAGTCATATCGCCGTAATGAACACGGAATAGACAACATTCATTAATGGATCTCGGATATTTTTATGTGTATACTAGTTTCTGGCCACGGGTTTGTTCGCATGAATCGCCTGTTTGTTTATCCAGATCGTAAACTATTTGTGTTCTAACCATCCAAATCCATTCAGCCTTTTCTTCTTAATAGTGTATAGCGAACCATCCAAATACTTTACTTTTTTGTATATGCCTAACGAAAACGCAGGCGAGCTACTTGATGGTGAATAGTCACCGCCGCCTAGTAAAATTTGCAACACCAGAGAAGTGGCCAAAAGTACGCCGGCGTAGAAGGGAAAGATGGAAGTTACGATGCATGTCCATGTTCCTTGGGACAAAGTCTCGTGAGGCCTTACTCACACACACCGAGTATATGCCGACAATGGCACCTCAACAGGATAAGAGGTGTAGGAAGAGGGATTGTTATGATATTAATAATATGAAGTATTAATTTATTCATATTTATTACAGGCAGGCTCCGTTTTAAGAATAAGTTCGAAAAAAAATCTCTTTTCGAATCTGATCAAAATGGATGATTTGACAAATCTTTAAATTAAATATAAGTAATTTCATAAACGTAAGCTTAAAAGCAAAAACTAGAGCTTAAATTAAATTAAAGTTTAAAAGTTTAAAAAGACAAACAACATAAGGTTCTATATGCTTCTTTGCAGTACCCGTGTTTAAAGTACTTTAAAGTTATAAGTTAACATTAAAGTTTCAAATTTGAATAAAAGTTGGATACAAAACGCTATCTAGTGCATTTTATTTAACTATGAATCAAGTAACATATTCGTAGGTAACACAACCGTTAAAAATACCTGCGGTAACGGTAGATTTACGACTTTGCCAACAGTTCGACTATGGAACTTTTATAGCTAGTACGATAGGAATTATTTTTATATATCAGTGCTTGCTTGTTGTAAAATAATTTTGTCATACATTTTAAATGTTTCTTTGGCATTTTGGCAAGATGTGGTTGAATGTCTCAAATGTAGAAATAACCTATGCCATTTATATCAGTCGGTTTTTGGTTTTTAGGGTTCCGTACACAGAGGCTGAAAACGGAACCATCCGTCCGTCTGTCACAAGCCTCTATCTGACGAACCGTAATGGGTAGACACTTAAAATTTTCAGAGAATGTTTGTTACTGGTCGCTATAACAAAAAATAATAAAAATACGGTAAAGTTACATAATAATGGGGCTCTCCATACGACACACGTGTTTAATCAACGTTTTTCTTAAGTATGGTACGGAACCCGTCGTGTGCAAGTATGACTCGCACTTGGCTGGCTATTTATGTCTTACTCAGGTCAGGTCTCTTCTAGGGAAAATTATTCACTAAGTACTTGAAAGTTGATTGGTAAAAATTAATCCCTAAGTACATAAAACATCGTTATTGGCAGTAAAGCAAAACATACTAAGTATTGGAAGGTCATTATCGGAACACAATTACGAATCTCGATTTACACTTACGCCTCAATGTACAAGGGTCCTAGAGGATTCTGAATTTCATACATATTAATAGGAGCCGTAAACGTGCTCCGAGTTTTTATTGCACGCATAAAATAGCGTTAGCCACAATGAAAATGAAATGACCCGTGTGATGTCCGACTTACGCAGTTGTCTCACGGCCGGCGAACAAATTGAAAAATTGCTTGATTCACATAGGTTCTTAAATATTCATTACACTAGCTGACCAAATATGTGACGCAATGCGTTGATTTTCGATAGAAAAAATCACCTCAATTCTATTTTACCAGAACCATCCTTATGATCCACGAAATCTACATTTTACGTAAGTACCTACTTACTCATTAAATATTTTACGTGCGCATAATTTTTAATTCGTGATTTCTCCTAAAGTATTCATTTATATGACAGGTAAAAATACATATAAACCTTCCTCTTGAATCACTCTATCTATTAAAAAAAACACGTCAAAATCCGTTCCGTCGTTTTAAAGATATACATAGCATACATAGAAAAAGACAGCGCAAAGCGACTTTGTTTTATACTATGTAGTGATTACATAGGATCTTCAAAGCCACATTGTCAAGATATCTTTTGTTGTTAATGTTTGATGCCCTAAGCGACGGGTACCTACCATCAGTGGACCGTGTAGGTGCTTCGTCGATAGCTATGCTTAGATAATAAAAACCCAACGCGCAACTTATACAAGGAATGCAAAGTAGTTATATAAATTGCTATAATAGATAAAACCTTCTCATTCGGCAAAAATATCCTGATTTTGATTTCCACTCAAATGGAAGAAAAGTCAAATTCGATTATAATGCAATGGTATCACTGTTGCTGGTGGTAAGGTCCCATCGTGTGACCTGACTGACTAGCGACCACCCTCAAACCAGGGTCTAGTGTCAATAGCGCCTTATCATTAATATATCGCATTATCATATCAACAAAAATATTTAAATTAAATTTACATTAGGATTCCTCAGTGTATTTTCGGGTTTTGCAATCGATCTTTTACTCGCTTCTAGCACTTAGCTAATAGTCCAAATATTACCTTACAATAGTAATTTACTTTTTCCATTCTCTCAATGACGCCGTGTCCACAACGATGTCAAAGAACCTATTAATTTGTAGAAACTCAATAAGGCATCGCCATAATTGAAATTAATTATCGACACAAGAAATTGGAACGAAATTGATGTCATCATTAACAGTTATAGGTCCTATACATTATTGTTAAATTATTTTGGTATATTAAAAGGTTATATTCCGTGGAACAGCTGTTGAGTTAATGCCATGGAGCATATTAATAATATTAGTTTAAACGCATTAAAAACTGAATGTTTACACCAATTTGAATACTTATTTTAGATACTACTTTTCTTTGCAAGCTGTTATGTACATTTTAATAATAATAATAATAATTAGATTACGCTTTATTTGATAGCATTGTATTGTAACTAGCGATGGGCGATGTTACTAAAATTAATCGAATAATCCATTTATTCGAATAACAACAAGTAATGTTATTCGAATAGTTTTATTCGTATAAACTTGTTATTCGAATACTTTTATTCGAATACATGTATTCGAATAGTCTTATTCGGAGGAGAATAGCCTTCTTCTTAGAGGAGAAGGCGGAATTAGACCTTTTTTTTTCGTCCGTCACCTCACCCGAATACAACTTTATTCGAATAATTGTACTCCAATAATTGAAATAAATAAATATTAAGGGTAAGGCCAAACTGCGAATTTTGTAATTGAAGATAGAAAAATCGCAGTATTATAGGAATATTAGTGTTCGGTGTTCCAAACAAAATATTTGTCTTCGTGGAACTACCGATTCCACTAGTTAATTTATAATAGTTAATAAGTGAACAGTTGCCTGAGATTCGAACCCGAGTCTTCAAAGAGATAAAATGTATACCACTGGGTCCTAAGTCCATAGTCCCAAGTCTAAAACATTGAATAGGGAATTAGTGTAGTCTATATAATTTAAAATACCATTTTAAATGAAATTTCATTTTAAAATTGATTACTTTAATTAATAAATGCATTGCAGGAGCTCTCGCTATGAAGATCAACTTGAATGAATTGAAACGTTAAAATGAGGCCAAGAGTCTTAACTGAAGTGAAGATTATAGAAGAAAAAATTTGATCATAAAAATTGTACATATAATTTTTTTTATGTTTAAGCCAAAGAGGCAGACGGGCTACATGATGGTAAGTAGTCACCGCCCCCTATGAAGATTTGCAACACTAAAAGAGTCGCCAATGCTCGCCAACATTGAAGGGACAAATGGGACTTGCTGGTGGTAAGGTCCCATCGTGTGACCTGATTGGCTAGCGACCACTTTCAGGCCAGAGTCTACCGTCAATAGTGACTTATCGTGTTCCGGTAGTGCGCCTGATAGCCCGAGTTCCTCTTCCCACCCTTCCCATCCTTTCGAACCCATCCGTTTTCCCTTTGAAGCTTTTAAAGCCGGCGAGCATTGGCGACTCCTCTGGTGTTACAAATGTTCATAGGCGTCGGTGACT
>DWNK01000490.1:0-11484 GCA_018250315.1 Hyalothyrus neleus pemphigargyra | reverse complement strand
TTGCGATTAACTATAACTATTTAATTGTAATCAAAATATGCTTGCAACAATTTCTATCGATATTATTAACCTGTAAATAAATAGATTGTGGCAAACTTTTAATAGAAACTTATGCTGTTGTTGCGGATCGAGTTACGTGGTCGGCCCGCGGAAGTCGATACGTAATAGTGTATCAAGCATTTTTTAATTGCAACTCATACGTAGGGTAGAGGTCCCCGTGGGATAATTTAAAACGCGAGCATAGCCGCAGGCGGAACTAGAACATAAAGACAATATTATCAAGACCCTGTACCATATTAATCTATCGATCATATTATAATTTGTTGTAACGCTCAGGATTACTTATGTGGAAAATAAAGTATAAGTTCATTTTTAATGTTTCGTACATGTCTCTACGGAATCATTGCTCGTCCGTCATTGTCATACAATTGGTGCCAGATATCAGTGTCACGCGCGAATGTAGCGTGACAGTGCAACGACTGAAACGGACAGAAGTTGCAGCAATGCGCATTGTGGTTTATGACTATGTTTGCCCGTGTATATTTGTGTATAAAGCTTATGCTGCATACATGTAGCTTCGTAGCTCAACTAGTACGTTTTTATTAATTCAGACAAGAGGTGACAAGGTTATATGTGTGACATTTGTATCGGTGTATGTATGTGTATACATGCAGCTTCGTAGCTCTACTGGTTGAATTGATCGTTCTTTACTAGGCATAATTAGCCAAATGTGTGTTTCGGTTAAGTTTCGTGCCTGTTATACAAAGTTTTTATTTCTATGTTTCTGACTCAACTGACTTCTTCATTTCAATTCACTCGCCCCAACATTTCGAAATTTACTCACCAATGATCATAAGGTCCAAAACTCCACGCTTAACAAACAGCTGTTATTCGAATAAGGAAACGTATTCTTTATTTGCTCAAGGCTGATTGACGGTGCATTCGCATGCGAAACAATCTTAACAGCTAACGAGATTCACGAGGATTTGACGGGTTTATTAAATTGTATCACACATCCCAATGAAACTTGACAGCGGGTAGTTGCATCTCACGACTGCGTGTCATTTCACGAACTTCAGTCTTACAGTCCCCTTCTTAAAGGTTAAGTTCAGCCTTTGTGAAGTGAATTAGTTTTAATAATGCTTATTGTGCACTGTTCAATTGTTTGTTTGCGAATGAAATGCGGTGTTCCAATCATCTTGAGGCGAGAAATTTTAACAGGTACTTATTTCCAAGTTGCTTAAAGCATAAAGATTTATCGGTTATGTATAAATCTGCACAATTTGGATCTTTTTTAACGGTTATTTTTTCCGTCATATCTCAAAGTTTTAAAGTACAAATTTTCTGATAATTTTTGGATAGTGTTGTTTAGTCGTGAAAATATAACATTTATCGTAAAATATTCTTTTTAGGCATTCATAAACAGCGTGCTCGCTTTTTCTAAAGTTGATTCACTTCAACTTTTCTTCAAAGGTTTATGTTGTTATGTTTATGCTGCAAAGCATGTTTTTGTTAAAAAAAAATAACATAATTTTAATTTTACAACTAATTGCCTATTATATTATCTATAAATGAAATGAAATAATGTATTAGAATCTTACAGCAATTAAGCCAATGTAGCAAGACTTGATTCATTAAATTCGAAAAATTTATATACACCATGGTTTGTAATGATACATTACTACAATTTGAGCGGACCAATTGCCTCTGATTCTTCATTTAATACGACAACCGTTGAAATAACTGTATGTTCATATATTTCTCATTAACTGAACGGTATATTAACAAAAGCGGTATTTTCTTTGTCGCTAAAATCGCTATCAAAAACAATTCGATAATGCGCGGAGAAATTACAGCCAACCGATACAACATTCCCTGCATCTTGTTCCATTACAGCAAATTATCGGAGCAGAATAACGTAAAAATGGAAATGTAAGAACCGTTCCGCGTATAAACTGCGGTGAAGATTCGGACCGATTCGAAATATCCACAAGCCGTCCGTTGAGTCCGAAATTAAACGAGTAATTACAGTGCTTATCCAATTTGGCAGGGCAGAAAAATGCGACCCCCCGTTGTACAGGAAATTTGTTTTAAATTTCGACAACAATGGGGAGATCGCGAGGATAATTGCGTGCGGGAACCGGCCGTGACGGTGACTGTAAATCCGCCAGTGGTCGGTTAATGATAGCTTTCGGTTAAGGATGTGAATGTGACTTAGCGATTGCATAGGCTAGTTTTAGTGAAACGTTTAGCAATCATCATCACCAACTCATCACCAATCATCAAGTTTAAATATACTGGTATACGAGTACGGAATCTAATATTATGTACGAATATATATTTTGTCATATACGAATGATCTGATACTGGTCAACCGAACCAGTAGTCGGTTTAATTAAATTAACACAAATAGAATTGAAGCACGCCCACACATAGTATGTAGAGCATGTCTTACTAGTCCTTGCAATGCTAGAATTATTATTGCACTAGTCAGATAACCCTTCTACACTAGTGCAATCAAACCTCAAATAGCAAGATACCTGTAATAGATATGTTGCACGTGACCTATTTCTAGATTATAATAGCACTGTAACAGTTTCTAGATAATACAGGGTGCTGATTTAATTACTTGCATCCTTCCAGTAGATGAATGAGTGAGTATAATAGTGATATACTTCCAAGTCAATAAAATAATCCTTAAAGTTTTAAATAATTAACGACAGTAAAGTACCGCTATAGCCAAATAACTACAAGTTAACTCTCCGATTCAATCTATGCTTAATGTTTTAAGTAATGATTACAATGTAGACCACATATAACTGATAGCGCAGTGCTTATCGTGACTACAATGTTCAATTACACAAAGGTGTTGTAAAGCTCACAAGGTGCCACGCAAATCGCTCAAAATAGGACAAATGTTAATCACTTTTTCCCGGGATTGCGTAAAAACAAAAATACGTCCAATATGTTATTTCATATTAATACTATACCAGGGTGTAGTCGTGCAGGTAATCAAATCGGCACCCTACATATATCTGGAAACACTTACTCTCCTTCTGTAATAGTGTAAAATTAAGACCGAACACGCCGCAATCAGCCGAAATAAAACGAAAAATGGTATCAATATGTAAAACTAGTCAGTCCATGCAGTATCAAGACAATACACCAGATTTAATTAGACTTTTGACATAAATCGACTGTCATTAAATCGGTTAAGTTTTACAGTAAGCTCCTGGCCTATAAACCATATCCTGTCACTCCCATAGCTAGGACGAATCCAACTATACCTTATATGATAAAATTTTGCTGCTGTAGAGCGTGCCAAAGAAATGGGTATACATGCATACACTCGAAAAACCTCTAATTACCCTCCATTTCATCGGGATTCGAATAAAATGCGAATGTATTCTGCCACTGAAGTGAATAACCTCGTCTCGCTTTTTGTTAGTTGAGGTATAAAAAGCATATTATGCGTCATTAATTCCACTACGTGTTGACCTAGATGTATATGATCTCTCTGTTTTGTATAATAATGTTATCCCTAGTTAGTGGATGTACCATGTATAGTATCACCAACTGATTACTAGCGATGTCAACTTACTTTACTATTTAGTGTATATAGTACACAAATAAATGAACAGCGGGGCTATTATGCAGTGTCCATTGAAACTCTTAATACGTTTCTATATGAATTTTGTTAAAATAACTGTTTTGCAATTATGTATGAATATTACGTTGCAATCAAATTGCGTGGTTGCAACAATTTCAATCTATATTTTTTCTCACACGAACATAGATATTGACAGTTTTTGTATAGAAACTTATTGTGAAAACTTCAATGAATGTTACATATTAGCTACTCTGATTTTGTTCCTGTAATATAAATTTTCTGTGAAGTATTAAAATATTACCTCTAACTGTCATAACCTCTATAAATTTTGTAAATAAACTCAAATGTAAACTGAGTGTGGTTTGCATTTTTATGTCCTTCAGCTGGGCACGGGTATCTTACTACAACTATCCCGTAGTTAAATATAATCCTAAATAATATTTTCACAACGCTAACCTAAGAATTGACGAAAACTAAGCTCAAATGTACCAATCCACGATAAAGCATTTAAGTGTATTCTAATTTCGCTACTAATGTCAATTCAATGTGGATAATTTGAGTGTGCAGTATTGGATTTTCGTTTAATACTCCTACTTATAATAAAATACTATGTACTTTACAATAAGTGTATAAGCAATCAGCTGATGATGTCAATGACCGCGCAGCACTGATAATGTGTAGCCACAAGGTACCACCTTTACGTCCACTGCGCGCCCGTCCTCCCGGACGGTCCATACCTTGTGAGTCTTTTTGGATTCTGTTTAATAAAGTTGTTAGTAGCATTTCTCAAACGTTACATATAATACACCTATAAAAAAATATAATATCCTCGCATAGGTCTCTCTGTCTGTCTGGATATCTAGGATATCTAGTCTGAAATGCTAGTGTGAAAATATCACTCACACTATACCCAAATAAAAAAATATATCTTTACGAAATGTCATATATTTTACTCCTTCCCCAATGGTGGGAAACACCCATGCCTAGCAGTTGGACATCTTACCTACATTGTAGCCATATGATCCGATTATATTGTAAAACGGTGTAATATAACGGGACTGTAATTTCAAAGATCTCAATGTGCACAATGATTGGCTTAATAAACCTAGCTCCGTTGAAATGTACTGTATCTATATAACCAGTAAACGATATAATAATGAAAGTACGATGTATATAATATGTTATTATGAATCATCACAAGGGTTCTTGATAGTTTAAGAATGAAACACAATATTTTGTTCGTGTTATGTTAAATATAGTTTACCCAATCTTTTCCCGTAAGACCTAGACCCACATAAGTTTATCAAAACTTAGAGTCAGGTACTCTAACGTAGTGAAATTAGAGCTCTCCATTGCACTTGTCAAGATTTTAACCCTGAAACTTTTAATCAGTCTTTTAATCAGCCTGGCCCGTTGGTCTAGTAGTTAGTGAACCTGACTGCTGCGTCGGGGGTCGTTGGTTCGATTCTCACCCAGAAAAAATATTTGTGTGATGAGCACGAGCATTTGTTTTGTGGCTGGGTATAAATTATCTACATAAGTATGTATTTAGATATATAAATATTGATAAACATACTTATCAATTGTCTGGTTACTATAGCATCGGCTCTGCCTAGTTTGGGATCAGACGACCGTGTGTGAGTTGTCCAAAGATATTTATTTATAGTATGTAGAATATTTTTAAATTCATTTTTTGTGTAAGGACCACCTTTTTCGAATTGTTCTTTCAATACCTAACCAAAAAGAACTTAGGCTAGCACAAAATCAATTTGGTTTCTTTTATGTACCCAAAGTACTTTAAAAGCATGCAAGCCCCAAGGCTTTTGTGGAGCTTAACACAAAGTACAAAAACGTAGGGCGCGACTGGGAGAAAGTGGAAAAAGTTTATGCGCACTTTTTTGCTTAAAAGGCAAGTTTAGAAATATACAAATCGGTTTATTTACAGAAACATATAAACCTAAAGTTCAACCATGTCAAAAGTCTTATAACTCATTTAAAAACATCTGACAGGCTGGTTATCCAGAATGGCTATATCCGGCTACCTATCTAGGGACTAGGACAGGGACAGGAATTCGAAGTATAGAAGCGCGCATATTTTGTCACAAATCGAAACAGTGACCGAAGTTTTGATCATTTACGATCTACATTAGCCAAAGGACATAATACAGCCCAATATACTTTGGTTTATGAGATAGAAGTCACTGACACTTAGCACAAGTTTAACTGATGAATAATAATACCTACACGGATCATACATAAGGCGACAATTCTGTATCAAAAAAAATTAAATGAGTATACTTTTAATTTTTAACTTCCGCGCAAAAAATAGTCCATGTTTTTAAATGCAATTAAAATAATTGTTGTTTTTAGTGCTTGTGGGAGCATTAAAAATAACAATTACTTTAATTTCATTTACAACAAAAATTATAGGTATTAATTTGCGTATTAGTTAAGAAAGATGCTCATTTGCGAAACTCGTTGTGTAGGTAACACTAATCCCTGATGAGTTAAAGTTCTAATTTAGAATGTGGTGTTGACATGGGTCCCTTAACTCTAATTTAGAATTTTAAACTAATGTGGGTCTAAAACTTACAACAACTATACCCAATAAATCAAAATGTTTCGCACGAAATTGTGATTTGTATTTATGTAAATGTATAAACTTTTGTGAAATACGTAGCGAAAAGTTCTTAAAGTCTGTCGACATTATTGTATTTTTCTTATGTAGGGTCCTAAAAGTGATGAAATAAAATTAGATTTCGGGAAAATTTGTTTTAATGCCTCCCTTATTAATAAAAGCATTGTTTCTAGCAACACCTTCAAAAAGTTAAATGACAACATTCAATGTGTCATCAATCTGATCCATTGATTTAAGATGATCTTTTAACAATTGATTCATATTACGAATTATATTGGTATGAGTTGCGTACTCGATACACTATTACGTACCTTTGATTCTGATGTTTTGATTGACTTAGAGAGCCATCGACTCAATCAAGGAGACGCTATCAGCCGATCAAATGGCCGTAAACAAAAGTCTATACGTAATTGGAGCAGCCATTTCAACTGTTAGAAGAGACATGAGTTTCATCTGGAGATTTTCTGAATAAAAAGACCAAATTACCCACGCCAACAACATACACGTACATCTTACTAATCTTACTACGAGTATTAATATTATAAACGCGAAAGTTTGTTTGGATGAGTATTTATTAGCCTGTACTATAACTACTGAATGGATTTGGAAATTCAGCACACAAACAGCTTACAACTTAGATTAACATATAGGATACTCTTTATTACGGTAACAGGTTCTCGTGGGATAATAACTACGCAAGCAAAGCCGTGGGCGGAAAATAGTAACCACATAATTTCAACAGCAAGTATAATGACGTCAGTACAACGTGACTTTCACGTCATGCCGCGCCAGAACATACAGTCGCTGGAACTTAACGTGTGGAAATTAAAGCTTGTCTTGTTAGGGAATATTCCATGATATTTCAATTGCATATTGAAACATCTGGACCCAATAGGTATGAATGAGCTATTTTCGAGTTTATATACAATATAATAATAGCTTACAATGCATACACGTTACATAAGCATATTATTCAACATCAAGAATAATGACGTCAGCTGTAACCACTACACGTGACAGTCACGTCACGCCGCACCAGAACGTTAAGTCGCTTCAACTTAACGGGTGGAAATTACAGCTTGCCTTGCTAAGGAATATTTCAACATAATATATTCCAACACAGCATATTCAAATATCCGGACTAATTACTCGTAGATAAGAAGTCATTATTTTATTTGTGTAATAAACGTCTTTTCATGCAATGGTAAGTATTCACTGCTGCAACAATGCCAGAGGATTCACCAAAGCTACGCCAGCTTTCAAAGGAAAGATGGGATTTGCGATGCATGTTCATGCCCTAAAGACAAGGTGATAATAACAGTTAAGCCGTTTGGGCTGTAAGGCTTAGATACTAAAGAAATGAACATACATACACTCGAAAAACATTACCTTTATTCGACAGAAGAGTAAAAATAAATAAAGGCCCGTTTTACATCAATGAAATATATGTAGGTATAATGAATATTTTAGAAATGTAATACGCACACTATTCAATTTTCTTATGCCTCGTTTTCTCCATAGTGAAATACTTTCTGAAGTAGTCCCAGATTCTAGACGTTCATAAAGAATTCTTATACCTTTTGATTTGATGATACCCTTAAGAAATGTTTTGTGGTACAATATTTGAGCTCGCTTATTACTTTAGAGGTTAAAGCTTACTTATTATTTTAGAGCTACAACCTTTAAAATAATAAGTGACTATAGATAAATATATAAAAATTAGGATGAGAACTCAGATATACTCGTAAGAATTAGTTATTTTCCACCAATAAAACAAGAGCATAAATTCTAATTACATGGTTTGAAAATATAAATGAATATGTAAAAATGTCATTTTATACTTACGTTTGATGGTCTGAAAAACTAAGAAAATGCTCGATAGTTTCATATTTAACGGTATTTTATATATTAATTCATTTTTCATTTGTGTTTATGAACCAGATCTTTCTGCGCTCAGATAACAACTTTTTTATTTCATTCTATTCTCATAATTTGTGTTTATTACATTTATTTTGTTGTTATTTTTTATGTATTACCCAAACGAAGAGGCAGCGAGATTCCTTAGTAGTCACCGCCGTCTATGAACATTTGCAACTCCAGAGGTGTCGCCAATGCTCGCTGGCTTCGAAGAGATAAGGGACGCGACGTAAAGGATGGGAAGGGTGGAAGGAGTTACACTGGCTCTCAGGCGCACTACCGGAACACGACAAGTCGCTATTGACGGTAGACTCCGGCCTGAGGGTGGTCGATAGATAGTCAGATCACACGATGGGACCTTCCCCCTAGCTTACTTTCGATAATTTTAACTGGCAGTAGCGAAGAGCTGCAACTTCATTATATATCAATATTCTAAACATGCATACCCGCCTTATCTTATGATCCTTTGAGCATAACGTCAAGTACAGTGCAACTACGAAGTCGTTTTATACCTGGGAAAGCCTTGTCAAGACCGTTTGTGCAAACTAAAGACCTGGAAATTACACTTTGTCTTCAAAGTACACGTATACCGTGCTGATGAGCCGCATAAGACAAAGATATGCGGATATAACATCGTAGGTTACGTTGCCGTCTTTACATAACAAACCAAGCTATTATTCAGCCTTACTCGTCTTAGTATGTAATACAATATATTATTGCAATTTAGCAATACCAATTAAACACGTCAGTTTTTATTTCTTGCAAGTTATATGTTTTTAACTTATACAGCGTGGAATCATAATGGCAACATTTATTTAACACACGTATTCGGTTCCACAAATGTTTTCGAGGTATATTATTTTTTAAATATTATTTACTGAATTATATACATTTTATTAAAATACCATATTGAGCAACCTATACGTAATTATCATCAGTTATCTGCCATCGCGGCAGATTACGTATAGGTTCCGTATAATTACGTATAGGTTCACTGATAGTACCAAATTCACATGAATGAAGACACAATGAAAAAAACAATAAGAATGACAAGACAAGACAATACTGGGTGTGCGGGCGGCGGAGCAGCGGCGCGGGTGCATCATGCGCAGGGCTGTTTAAGTTATCAAGTGACAGATCAAGCAGTAGCAAATGCAGTTTTTACTTCTGGAGTCCGGGACACATAATATACTAGATGATGTGTTCATTGCTTTTTGTAATGAAATCATCACGAGTTCGACACAATTTCTCAGTGGTTGGACCACCACGCGTGGATTCTGAGAAGATTTTCAAGTGCAGGAGAAAAGTGGCATTATGATTGATGCTTGAATAATAGTTAGTCAACAGTGTGAGTGGTGAAACAGCTTAATAAAGTTATTTAAACCTACAAGTTAGAATTTCCGAGTTAATTGATTAAAGTGTAAACTTTCTGGCATTAGAAGCAATCAATCATTCGCGAATGGTATCATTCACACCTACTAATCTACACCCACAAGTTCTTTCGATAACTTATTATAATATTTAATAACATACCACGTTGAAACCTTTTCAAACCCAAATCATTCTATAGAAGTTTGAAATTCCGAAATTGTTTACGCGTTGATTTACTCAAGATCATTAGGTGCTATCAATCATCGCTCAATAAAACAATAACAGAGAGATTATTAATTTGTGCGCCGATTATCTCTTGTGGTCCCATCGTGCGAGCTGACTGGGTAGCGATCACCCTCCACCTCCACCAGGGGTATGAACTATAAAATTCATCAAAATCGGTCAAGTAGATTTAGCAATTGATTTTTCCGACGTTAAACTTGAATTGCTTTTATAATACATAGGACACCGCTGCAAAAATACGAATTGAATTATAATTAAATAAACACGGTCCTTACAAAAATATTTTTCATGTCAAATGTCGAATGTTTAATTGTTATTTTTATAGTTTGGCTGTTCAACCAATTTGGACTTCCTATTCAACTTCCTACGTATCGCTCTTCTATGGCCTAATAAGCCTCAAATCACAATGTATATAATTTGCAATTGCAGATTGATTGTGTTTTAACTATAAAATAAGGGACCCAAAAATGGGCGTTTCCCTTTGGATTACTAAGAAAACTGCAGTCAGAGAAATAGATTTAATAGCAATAAAGATTTACCAATTACGTCTACATTGCAAAATAAGTAGCACGGTATATAAATAATTAAGTTATTTCTCGTCAAATTCATTCTAAAATTAAGTTTGAAATTCCCGAGTTAATTTATTAACGCGTCAACTGCTCGTTATTAGATGTAATTAATCATCATTGTAAATGTTAGTTACTTTATCTTCCTCTTCATGCTACTCAATTATGTAGTTATAACAATTTAGTTATTTAAGCTTCGTGCGTTAAAGCCTTCAAGCATCAAGTATAACGCACAGTCACTTATCAAGTTTGAAATTCCCGAGTACATTGATTAACGCGTTTTACTTCGCACCATTAAACGTAATCAATCATCAACGATGAGCTCGCATGTCACTACATGTTTATGGTTTACATTGATCATTTTCATACGTAAAGTACTGAAGATTTTTAAGCACTTACAGGATTTCGCATGTCGTTAAAGATATCTCAAATAATATATCTTTATACTAAGTGGTACTGTAAGGGCTATTAAGGCAATTGAAACATTCATCGCTTTTTTGGTCTCAATTGAGGTGGACGGTAGTGCCCCCGCCAAGTTAGCGCGGAGGAGGGATCGCCTAACCTTATATAACGAGTTGTTCTCATACAATACAGTTCAATGTGGTTTTGCGAAAACTGCATCTATACATACATATATAGTACACACTTGCTCTTTTCTCCTTCCGTCTTTTGTTTGATTTAATTTATGTGGCCGGAGGGCTTTGCCTTTAAAAATATTTTTTCGAGATTTTAATTGGTATAGTTGTTAGAAAAATAATGTAGCGTATAAAATACGCATTTCAAATAAGTTCACGAATAAAATGTAAGTAATACATATTTATATGCATTTTGTATTGATTGTGTTCTATACAGAAAATATCTGTATAAAAAAATCCATTTATTTTTTTAGTTATGTGCGACAATCACTTGAAAAGCAATAATTCAAATTTTCAATTTGTATTCAGTTCCTTAATATAAACCTAAAATTATAACTGATAGGATTACTGAAAACGATAATGACAATCTCATGAATCCTAACATAAAACAGTCTACACAAGCCTTGTAATTCCCTTTTCATTCTGTGCCTCCAGGCTTCCAATCAGCTAAAAAGAGTTCAAAAGAGTCAATTAAATTTTAATAAAGACCTTTTCCTTGAAGGG
>DWNK01000489.1:0-11488 GCA_018250315.1 Hyalothyrus neleus pemphigargyra | reverse complement strand
CAGCGCCCGCCCAGCTACTCGCCGCCGCGGTGGGCGGCCGCTGCGCTTGCGATGTCACGTTATACCATATTCACACTTCACAGCACAGGGTCTAATTATATCCATAAATTGACTAGATTGGCTATGAAATTGTATGTGTAACTTCAAATTGGCCATGTTATGTGACGAAACCGTTTAACTTGATTGACTACAGTCATAGATCGCCAATTTAATCAGACAATCAAATTGTATCGTGTGAATAGTGTATTATGTTTAAGCAAATTATGGTTATCCATTACGCTTTAAAAGTAATTATATAGGTAATCAATTTTAAAATGAATTGTGGTTGCCATCACGTTTTATAAATAACTAGGTAAAGCTTTAAGATAGGTATGCTCAATGAAAAAATATAAAGGTTGTAATAATCGTTCTGATACCTATATGTTAAAGATTTTTTTACTAATAAATTATGTCACTTCTACATATAAAAACAAATATGCAACAATACTAGGTGTACTGTTACAACACAACCACTGCTACCTACCTAACTGTTGTAATTAAAAACAATACCTACCACCTACCTACCTACCTACCAAGTACGTCCATGTAGGTAGGTTCTTACTAATTCTACTATCTTTCTCCTTATCTTAGGTACTAATACTACCAATCTTCTTACTAGCTTATGCGAAAGTTTGTTTGGGTGAATGTTTGTTAGTCTTCCACGCAAACACGACTGAACAGAGTTAGATGAAATTTAGTACTTACACAGATAGTTCATAACCTGGATTAACAGATAGGATACTTTTTATCCTGGTAAAAGGTCCCCGTGGGATAAAAAACTAGTATTCTATATTGTGAATACTATTTAGAAATGATGAGAAATTAACAACAATCGGAAATAGTCTGTAATTTATTAAGTAATTAGTAGCATAGAGTTCGCGGCTTCTGTTTTTTCTGTTCTCGCGAGATAGGTAAAACTTGCAATATGCTTAAAAAAATTGCAATATTTATCTATCTACTGCAAGTTTTTGAAGCATATAGGTACGTACCTTTTATACTTTTGTGGCTTCATACGCTTTTAAACGTGCTAGAAACCATCTGGGGGAGGGCTCGGTTCGACTGTAGAGTCGAACGTCTGAGCCCTGTGCTAAACTGCATAGAGGTCATTCAGTCCCCCGGGAGGCTAAAGAGTAAAGACCTCGTAGAGAATATGCACTGGTAAAGAGAGCCCCTCAAGACCCGCATTTCCCACGCCAACGTCCTTTTATCCCTATAAAGCCGTAGCGTAGGAAGTCTTGTATCATTGTCAACGAAAACCTTTCATTCTGGAACATGTCTTTAAACAAAACTTAGTTTAGTTTAGTGGGATGTCCATAAATCACGAATTTCTGATTTTTGAATAAAAATTGAAATATTGAGTATTTTTTAGGAAATTTATTCGTAGAGGGCTAAAATAGAATTTATATGGAAGTCCGTCAGCTTTTAAATTATGTTTTATCTGTTTCTTAATTTTCCTATAGGGACAGACTTTTCTTAAATTTTTATTTGTAACCAAATGCCTAAATCGAATAATGTACGTTTCCAATGTAATAGTACCATTTTAACTATAAACAGCTCCATCAGCAGGTTTTAGGCTGAGCAGCTTGGAATCATAATATCATTACCTAATGTTCATCCAGACCAAGAACATCGATTAGAATGCAGCTACGATAACCAAAATCCTTTGAACACCTATTGTTGTTATCACCTTACCTTCATACTCATCAAAACAAATTACATCTCCATCACTAAATACTGAACATCATCTCGTCGTAAAATGTTCATCCACATCCACACCATGAGCTCATTATACACCATTTCGTTGCAAAGTGCTAATCAAGACAAATCTAATGACCCCAAATACGATGGGGTTAAGAACTACCAGAACTGAGGCATATTTTTACCGATACCAAGTAATTGTTACCGTGATCACTTTTTAACTATTTGTATTTAGAATTAATGGCAAGTTGATCGCCTGTAAATACAAAAAGCGATAAAGATATTTAATTTTAGGAGAACTTAAAACTATAAAATGTGTATTATAAAAGAAGTATCAGCATTAACAGTATTATACCTGATTTTGACTATAATGACTTCGACATAAAAGCTAGCTAGATATATGCTGTTGCAACTTTTAGTTAGAACTATGTAACTAAACAAACGCATTATACATTAAATTAGTGTAACTCTAATGGTTTAGCCAGAGGGCTGGATTTTTTCGGCTTGATACTTTTTCTCATATTATGACAAATTTACACAATATCTTCATAAATTATTGCTTATTTGTTAATCTGATGTATAACCTATAGAATTTAACATAAAGTTTCATTTTAATCCATTCCGTAGTTTTTGCGTGAAAGAATAACAAACATCCATCCTTCAAACAAAGAATCACGGCAGAAATTGTAGACAAAAAAAATTTAGAGAACAACTTTACAATTGATTATTGAAGCCTAATAAATAAATTAGGCTATTAAATTTTTTTATAAACCCGGGGATCTTAAAATAATTTCTTTATATAAATCGTCAAATATTTTTGAACGATCGGTTTGGAAGTCCATATAGTTTAACTGACCGCTGACTAATTGTCAAATTGGCTTTTGAGTCAAAACAGATAAATACGTTTGAAATCAAAGCTTTTTCAAATGGTAGGGGTTTGTTTCGTTTATTATTGTGGTTTTAGTGGTGGCGCGTACATGGAAAGGGCGACAGAAATAATACCTAAATAATTTGGGATAGGACCTGTCTGTTTGTTTCGGCTAATCTCCGAAACGGCTGAACCGATTTTGACAGGACTTTCACTGGCAGATAGCTGAGGTTCTAAGGAGTAATTTCCTACTTTTAGAAATAATTAGGGTTCCGCACAAAAAAATTAAAACCCGAAACGGGTGGACCAATGTTGACGGGACTTTCACTGGCGAAAGCTGATGCTCTAAGGAGTAACTTAGGATACTTTAATGTAAGAAAATAATTAGGGTTCCGCGCAAAAAATTAAATCCCGAAAAGGGTGGACTAATTTTGACAAGACTTTATTGGCAAATAGCTGATGTTCTATGGAGTAACTTAGGATACTTTGATGTAAGAAACAAAAACAAGAGTTCACAAAAAAATAAAATCAATGAAATCTTTTTAATTTTATCACGCGCGTAATTTATGAATCTATTTGTAAATATTTTCAAATACAAAATTCTTTATTTCAATAAACTTTTGTACAATTTTAGCCATGGAATCTCTGCTTTCTACTTTAGTTTGCACTGTGTTGTAGAAGGCAGTATCTTCCCCAATACAAAGGGAAATTTTGTCTGAAATGGATGGATTTTATCTGAAAGGGTATATATACATCTAGATTGGTCCATCCTAATTAAAATACAGTTCTGATGATGGGATCCATGAGCAGTTCAGGGAACTTCTTAAATATATTTTTGGGTTTGGATTCTCGGGATTAGAAATGGTAGTTTTGACTTCAAGAGTTGAGTACATTATTTGCTGTTGGTACATTTGAAATCCACGCGGACGAAGTCGCGGGCACCAGCTAGTATATTATATAAGAGGGTGAAAATCTCGTAGTTTACATCAGTGTTCTCATGTAAAAAATCTCTTATTTAAAAAATTGCAACACATATTGTATAGGCAATTTCTGTAAATAATCCGAAGATATCCAATAAGTCTGTTTTAAAATATGTAAAAAGTTTTAAAAATATACTAACAAAGTTATTGCTATTCTAACTAGTTGATACCTACAATAGAAATACTAAATAATAGATAAAAAGCATAGTACGGATACGACTCACCTTTGGATATGATATTTTTACTTTCTGTCGTCCCTTTTTCTTTAGCTAATAATAAAGACTTTTCTATGTCTTCCAAGGGTAAAGCAATTTGTTTTGTAACCTTAGCGACTCCTTTGTTTTCTACTGCTTGTATATTTTCCTGGATTGTACATATCTCTTTGTCGAGATCATCGATAATCAATAGATCAGCTTCATCAACAATTGTTTTTTCTGATTGCAGCAGGTGTAAAACATCTTTATTAATGTCAGTCAATGCTTGTATATACGATTCAGTTGAAGTCATATCAACTGAAATAGATTCGTCATCTGCACCAGATATAATCTGCTCCTGAACACTTATTAATTGACTGCGAAGATTTTGAAGAGGTTCTACCATTTCGGACAATATAGATTTTAAAGCGATCGCTTCTGATTCTACTATCGATTGTTTGTTTTGTTCTGCTTCATCAGTTAACACTTCCTTTAAAATAATTGAACATTCCGATAGACATTTTAATAACATTAAGATTTTACTTTGTCCAATCGCGTCTTGATAATCTTGATATTTTTGTAAACATTTTAATATATTTTCAACAGCTCGTTTACTTTTCTCCTCAATTACACTGTTTGTTTGATCCTCTACATACGTAAGAAAGTTATCCATACTCTCTTTGATTTCAGTTATTTCTCTAGATAACTGATGAGATACAGTTGGAGAATGCAGCTCTTCAATTATATTAGATTTAATATTATTGAAATTTGGTCGAATATCTTTAACTAGTATTTCAAATTTCTTTACAAAATTTTCAAAATCATCAATGACATTACTTTTTGCTGAACATATTAAAATATTATTATCAAGATTTTTTAATGGTATCTCAAATAACAATAGTGATTGAGAATCTACTATCTTAATTAATGAATCTTCAATTTCTTTGACCGCTAAATCAATGCTTAACATAAAATTAGATAAAACATCATTTATGTCGTCAGTCAAAGACAACTCGGATCTTGTTTGCTTGAAATCAGTTACAATACTTCGCAGAATGGTAAATTCTTGAAGTAACCTTATTATTTTTTTGTGTGATGGCCGTTTCGTGATCAAGCACCGTAATATAGAAAATTCATATTTGCAGGTTTTGAAAAAGTCTTCTAATATCATTAAATCCGCTGTACGAGTTTTCGAGCTGACGTCTTGAACTACATTTGCAGCATGGTTTACTAGACCATCAATTTGGTCAAGTGAATCAGTTTGTATTTCAATAGCTAATTGAGGTGAAATTTGTGTATCTATCTCAGATGCACGAGATAATTCGACAAAGTGATATTGTTCTAAAACTGCAATCTTATTCTCTAGTTCATGCACACTTTCAATTATTTTAATTTCTTGTGCTATTTTATCGAAGTGTTGCGGTGTACTTTGAATTAATTCGTCTTCTACTAACAATAATTTATCATATAAGTCTTCAGTCAAACTTTTAACTTCTGTAACATCAATGCCCTCTGAGAGAGCTGTTAATTCCAAAAAACTCTTTAGGGACTCTTTAAATGAATAAACTTCTGGTTTCATACAAATTAACGTTTCATCTGAATCTTGAATAATTTCTTGTAAACCTATGCAAATATTTTTAAGTAAATTTATATTACTAGATATTTCTAGGGTCTTGTCAGCGGTTTTCATTGCAGGTATTATGGTATTTAAACACTTTTCTAGATCATTTTTAAATTCAGAAAGTTTTTCAATAGCGGAATGTATTCTTTCCGAAGGTATTTTAAGAATATTTTCATATATTGGAATGTTGCTTGCATCTAAGACTGATAAACTTTGGTGCAGATCTTGCATAGGTTCTGCTATTTCCATCAACTTTGAGGTATTAAGAGAATCAAATAGTTCATTGGCATCTTCTACTAATACAGGGTGTAAAATCTGTTGTATAGCTTCATTTAATTCTCCTAAAGTAAAATCAATGGATTTTAAACTAGTATAATCACTAATGTCAGACAAAGTATCTAAAAATTCTATTATGTCTGGACTTTGCAGCACAGCTAAATGCTCATTTATTGTTTGTAGTGTTTGTGCTGTCGTTGAATCAGGTTGTATTTGTTTTAGTAGTTCTGTAAAGTGCTGAGTTAGTACTTCTTCCGTAGTCGGCAAAATTAAATGCTCTGAAGGAATGATTTCAGCTGTAGTTTTGATACCTGAAACATCTTCTAATGTCGACATTTCATCAGCAGTTTCAATCCCAGATTGTTCTTGAATAAGTAGGATACAACTTTGTAAATTTTGTACGACATTTGCTATGTTTCCACCTACTTCATAGGGTAGAATATCTTCACCATGTTGAGAAATAACTTCCTGTTGCAATATTTCTAATGTTGTGTGCAATTCATGAAGAGGTTGAGCATATGTAGCAGCGGCTGAGTTTTCTTTAAAACTCTCGACATTTTCCATTAGAGTTTGATTTAAAACCACAACATTCTCATATAACTTACATAGAGGATTGGCAAGAGTTTGCGTTACAGATATTTCAGACATTTCAGAAGTATGTTCTTCACGTTCAGTATTGACAGTAGTCATAGCCGCAATGTTTTCTTTTAATTCTTCTAAGTTAGGCCTTATATTTTCTAAAATAGGCATCAAAGTTGTTTTTAAATCTTTAGCACTTTCTTCACTTATAACATTGTTAATTGCAGCAATTGATTTCTCTATACTTTCTATTACCACATTAGCTTTGGATTCTTCTTGTTTTGGTACTGTCAGATCATGAATGTGACCAGAATCCGTTTTTATGCTAACTTCCTCTGGCAAACTAATATTTTCGAGTAAGTTAATTAAAACATCTTGGATATTATTTAAAACAGAACAATTTAATTCAGGTTCAAAAACGTTTTTCACAAACTGATCTTGGATTATTCTAAGACTATTATTTAAACTCGTTAGAGAGAATAAGTCATTTGATTCTATGTTTTTTAATAAACTATTTACTCTATTAATAGAGTCACATATTTCCATAAAGGAAAAGTATTTGTTCGCTTCATTGCTTTCTATAACGTTTTCCAATATCTTAGTTAAATTCTTGTGGAACACAACCATGTGGCTCTTGACACCCGATACTATATCCAAAGACGACAAACTATTTTCAAATGAAATGAGAGTTTGTGCCATTTTTTGAAGCACTTCTAATTTATTTTCGCTATTTAAAATATCAAATTTCCCAACACTGTTTTCAAATATATCTATATGGGCGGATATTTCGTTTAAATTTTGCTTCACTGTGGACAAAACTTCTTTTAAAACATTTTCATTTTCGTCTTTTGTGGCTTCATTAGATAGTTGCTCGATAGAACTTCTTAATTTTAAAACGGAATCCATAACAGTTTCAATAATATCTGTGTTGTATTTATTTAAAGTTGTAGTTGACTCTTTTACTGAAAGCGACTCAATTTGTTCTAAAGCCTCTTGAAGATGTTGAATGGAGTCAGCCATATCATTTAGAATAATTTCACTATTTTTTATTTTAGACACGTCTATTAAATTATCTCGTTCCGTACTTTCAACAATGCGAAGTAACGATTGAAGAGGGCTCTTTAATTCAAAAATAGCTTTTTGTGTATCTTTTGAATGTTGAATTTCTAATGAAGGCTCATCTGACTTAAATTCACTTGCTTCATGTAGCAAGCTTCTCGTCTTAATCGTATCAGTTGAGAATCTAATTATATTAACCATTTCGTTACTTAATGATTCTATTTCAGATACAATTTTTGTTTCAATGTCAAGATTTCTTTTTGTTAGTAATAACTTGATTTCACTTACAATATTTTGTATATCATTCCCACATTTTTCAATTATAGATATACATGTTTTTTTAACTAATGTTTTGTTATCACTTTCCACATCAATACACTTTTCAATAATTGTGAGAGATTGATAAAGCGCTTTAAACGACTGTGGAAGGTTATTAAATAAAGCGCTATTAATTTGAGGACTCGCATAAGCGTCTTCCTTGGCTGCTTCAGCCATACTGTGTATTTCAGAAATAGGAGTTATAAGACTTCCAATAATTTCTAAGCTTTTTGATGCAGTTGCGGCAGAAGACATTAATTCGGATTGTAGTATAATATCCCTTTCTATAATTTGAACATCATTAATTACTTTAGAAAGAGAATCAGCTAGAGTGTTTATTTTTGTTTTATATTCTTCATCTGGTATTAACTTCTTAGGTGGTTGTTCTATTTTTAACTGAGTTATATCGTCCTTTTTGCCTAAAGATTTCTCACTTCCAGAGCTAGATCTTCTTGAACTTCGACTACTACGACGTTCACGTTTTGTTTTAGGAGTAGAAATTTCTGGCTTGGTGGTAATAGTGCTTTGAATGTCCTCTTTAATTAAAGTAGTTTTTATGATCTCAGAAGAGTCTTGCGACTGAAGAATGGACGGCTTAGATGACTTGGATTTGGGTTTTCCAGAACTTCTTGCACTCGCAAAACTTTGCAAGTCACTTTCAGATTGTATTTGAGTATCATCGTCCTTTTTCTCTTCTGATAGAGACTGATCTCGAGACAAACTAAAATAATCATCTGCACTTTTTTGGGAATCAGATTTTTTTCTCGTAAATTTCTTGGGTAGATCAGCCTTTTCATCAGATAATAGTGCCATCGTTTTTTCTAAATAGTCTTGACCACTGATATCCTGATCTTGGTCAAGCGAAATTTGCGGAGGACCATTTTCATCTACAATAGATATATCTTCGATATCAGCTTCGGTTCTTAAATCTTCTTCTGGGGAAGTAAAATACTCAGGAGAGACATCAATAATTATCGCTTCCATGAGAAGGTTTCCAGAAGTAGACGTTTCTTTGACAAATCTTAACGGAGGAAGTTCAACCACATTGTGCTCAGTGACATTCTCTGAAAGTTGGTCTGCGTACATTTCAACAATCTGTAGTGCTTCTTCTTCTGTCAAGTCAGGCGTTTCATACAGAGATACAGAAACCTCTTTACCATCAAAAGAGAATGATATTTCACCCTTATCGTCTAAAGTTCTATCTCCAAGCGGAGTATCGTACATTTGGGACGTCCTTTCCTCGTGAATAGTACTGAGCGAAAGATTTCTTTGCAATGTTTGTTCTTCTGCTTTTTTTTTACTCTTAAGTTTCATTGAATCGTCAAACCCAAGAAGAGACGCAGAACTTGCTGCAATTCCCATGCAATTTTGAGCTTCACATGTGTACGTTCCAAGACAACATGTTCCATCTTGACCAGAAATAATTCTATGTATATCTCCAGGTTTTAGTTCCTCGCCATCTTTATACCATTTAAGAATGGGTTGAGGTACTCCAATTACTTTACATTCTAAATTAACAGCTCCCTCGTCAGACAAAATAGCTTGAAGATTTTCTAAAAAGCGAGGTTTTTTGTAGTGACGTGGTATTATAAGTTTTAAGAAGCATGAAGTTACACTTTGTCCAAAGTCATTCATAGCGACACATTTCCACTCTGCCTGATCGAGAAACTCTAAATTTTGTATATCTAAGAAGAAAACCCCACGATCTTCCTTGCTGTGGTGGCAGCGAGAAGACTCGTCAACCGGTTGGTCGTCTCTATACCATAGCAATGACGGTTCAGGCGGAATAGCAACTGAAACAAACATACAATACTGATCGTTAAAATTCAAATGAAACTATCCATTTTAAGTTATTGTGAAAACTCTCTGACCTATTAATGACGATGAGTGCTTAACTATCTATTTATTTAATTTATACAACATTCTTCACAATACCGTACCTTTAATAGTAAAACGGAATGGTTCATCAATTTTTGCTTCGACACTCTTCAATCCTTGCAGGAACTTAGGGGCTTGGTTCTTTGAAAACAGCTGGTGCTTCTCTTCTTCATTCAGTTGATTTTGTATGTCTTCAACGGTTAGTTCCGCAGAACTGCTGGCTTGGCCCATGCAGTTCCTAGCAATGCAACAATAGGAGCCAAGAGAATTGGTGCCGGTGAGTTGGTACACGTCTCCAGGCTTCAATTCCTGGCCGTCCTTGAACCAACTAAGCACCGGAGTAGGGAAACCGACTACTTTACATTCAAACGACACAAGCCCTTCCTCTGTCAGTACAGCTTGTAGGTTTTCCATAAATCGCGGTTTACGGTAATTCTTCGGTACTGTAATAAAACAGAAAATACGATAATTCAAAATTATTTTGTACTATGTTTGTCAACCGATTTTCTTCACTTTTCTCTTTTTTGGTAGCTATTGACGAGTTTTAGTGATATCAAAAAAAACTCTTTGTTAACTGAATGTTAACCCATAAATAAACTTAATATTGGAGTAGAATAGCTTACTCCCATATAATCCAACTGCATATATAGATTTGCATGCACAGTACTCTGATCGAGTTTCGACCGGTTGCTCGTTAAAATAAATATGTATTCATCGAACCGCCGCACTCTCATCATGGTAAAGGGCATTATAATGATTTTTTCGACATAAAATAAAGCAAATGCTGATCATCTCGCCCGAGGACGACCTTTTATTTAATTTTTTTATAATAATAATTTATTTAATAAAATCAAATTTATACTCTGTGCATAACTATTAAGCCTATGAATATCATAAGAAGGAACATATACTAGCTATCATATTATTCTATACTAGTTTCTGCCCGCGGCTTCGTGATAAATTATCCCACAGGGACATGTTATGTAGGATAATTTATCCACTATCATCTCCTATATCCGCGGTTGTCACTTTTGCAATAGAGTACTATGTAAAGGTTTTATTTCATACACTATTCTTACTCTACTTCTACTCTTAGGTGCCAACCCTGACAAATTTTGTGTTCTAATTATGAAATACCCGCATTCGAGGAAAAAAAATACAATAGAATATGAACCTCGGTTAACTTTTACGTCGAACACTTAGGTCCTGGAAGTGACGCTTCTGTATTATTATAGTACTATTCTCTGTTCTGTGATTGGGGATTAAAAGTCCTATCGCTCACCGTCCATGGAGACGTAGCATGCAGACATGGCGACGCGGCCGCCGGCGGTGGTGGCGGCGCACTTCCACTCGCCCTCGTCCGCCCACTGCGTGGAGCTCACCTCCACCAGGTACCCTCCCACGCCGTCCTCCAACACATGATATCTAATAACATGTACAACATGTTAGTCATCGTCATGTGCAACTGTAATATTCCAGCATATCGACAAAAAAAGGGGTGATATAGGTATTTGTGTATGTGAGTATCTGTGGCAATAAAGCTCCTAAACAGATAAACAAATTTCTGTTTTTTTTTTTGTTTAAAAGGTAATTTCATCAAGTGTTAGCTATGATTCAGGAAAATCTGTTCAGTCGTTTTAAAATGATGAGCTGTTTTCTAATTGATGAAATTGTCTTTCTCTTTGAATTGACTTTCCCAAGTAAAACGTCCAATCTAACGAATTATAATACATTACCGTTCGCTGGGTTCGATCTTCCCTTCCTTGTTGTACCAGGCGACGCTGCGCGGCCACGGCGGCACCACGATGTGGCAACTGAGGGTCAGCGGTTCGCAGATCCTCACGAACTGGTCCTCCAGCTCCTTTGTGAAGATCGGCGGCGGGTCTGGTGTTACCCCTCTGCAATTTTTTTTACATAAGCATTTTTTTAAAAATAGCGAAAAATCCATCTGATGGGTAACTACCATCTTTTAGAAAAC
>DWNK01000488.1:0-11495 GCA_018250315.1 Hyalothyrus neleus pemphigargyra | reverse complement strand
GTGCAATATTTATTTATCTGAATGCGACGTCGTTCTTTACGATCGAGACACCACATACCGCCGTAATTCGGTCGGATATGTCTCCTTTGCGAGAAGGTTCGCATTAGCTATGCGGAACACGCGCGTAGGTGCTGCCGGCGACACATGTGCGGTACAAAGCCGGTTCCATCGCGATAAGGAAGCGCGCTATCTCCGCCCCGAGTGGACAAAGAGGGCTCGAAACGTGAAATTTTCATTAGTAGCTGTGTTCAAAAAGTTCTTGTAGCTACCGTGCAAGCTTTGATTCTCGATAGCGTGTAAGAGAAGCTGGCGCATAAAAAGGACACGATGAAGGCGCAGATTGGGCCACAAAGAGCTCGGAGGTGGTGCGACGTTCGGATATCTTTTGCACTTTTTATATTTGCAGCAGTGGCAGTGCGCAGACCACTTTAAAAGGCATCGGGGTGGGTGGGGTTGTAACTAGGGGGTAATTTGGTGAGGTGGGGGCCAATATCGGCGTCGCGCCTGATTGAGGTGATCCCGACTGCTGGATTTGATTTTGCTTTTCTCTCGAAATTATTTTTAATTAAGCACGGTTTTCAGTCCATCAGTATGTAGGTACAAATTCATGTAATGTTTGCATTTAATGTCTTTGTTGGAACGTACCATAATTTTCATTCCCGTAAAGCCATATGGAGAAATTCTAGTAGAGAAACTTTGGGTTCTAATACGATAGAGTGAACATAACGTTGCACGTAATAGCTGTGGGTATAGACAGAAGCAGTCTAAAAGTTTTGCAAATCTCTCTGTAAAAACGAAGCCAGCATACGTTTAATAAAAGTCGGTAGGTGTTTGAGTACAACGCTCCTCGCGTTTCAGCGTCGGAAACAAAAAGTGGCTGGTGGCGCGGTCGCCTACATTGGAATAAAATTGACTCCACACTCTCTCGAACGTGAAGGCGGTGCCTTTTTGTCTGTTTTCTGTTCTGAACCCCCTTCCCCCGGCGAGGGAACTTCAGCGGGTGGTTTTGCTTCGGTCGGACCGGTGTTGTTTTGCACCGCTCAAGAGGCGCTTCTTTTATTTGAGCCGCTTTTGCGTTGTACGGCCTTGAGGGTGGTTCTGGTACGAGCAACATGTTTTCGAGTGTTGTTTGCTAAATCGGGAATTTTTAAATTAACGAACGCCAAATAATTCGCCGATTGGAACTTTCAGAGGATACCGGACTCTAGTAGCGAATGTTTGTAATCTATGTCTACGTTTTGGCATAATGGATACTTTGTAGTTTAATAACTTCTTGTTTGCAGGAATAATTGATTATAATGTATATATAATAATGAGCTTTTACAGGTTATCTGTCTTTACCTTGTGTTCCACGAGGGTATAAATCGGAAAACTTCAATATCAAAAAATACATGTCACAAATTACCTTTTACGAGAGCTGCTGGATCTCTTAGCTGCTGTGGCCTGAAGTAATCGGCCCATGCATAGTTAAGGTAAGCTGCATCCAACCAGCCAGGGTTCAACAAGAAGGGACTGAAGGCACCAGGATGTCCGTAGCCGTAGCCTGAAACAATAGAGATTGTTTTAAGTAAAATGTCCTGAGTTGACGAACAATTAACCTGAAATCTGAAACCTGAGTAAACGAAAATTGACATGAATAGATGGCAATTTTTAGTAAAATTTCTAGAAGAAAATACTTTTATATCTCGTACTCGTACGCTCGTTTCGTTATTCGTTAATTCGATCTTATTTAGTTTCGGAGAGAGATCCAAGCTCAGCAGTAAAATGATTGTTATAAAATGATTGGCGATTGATTTTTGGTTTATCTATGTAACAAAGTTGGCGATTGATTTTTGGTTTCCATGCTTACTAACACTGTCAAAATGTATACATGTTTCGTCTCCCTATTGTAAGGAGTTACGAGGTCGCACGTTGATGTCCGCAAGATCGTCGCAATCAGAACTCACAAAGGATAACCGTAAAGGCGGCGACACGCGGCCGGAGCGCTGTTTACCGCGTCCGCCGACTATAACAAGGGGCCTGTATACAAAACGAGCCGGTTTACTACTGCAGTTAGCCGGCATCTCTGTGCCATACGTTTTTACGACCCTCCACCGTCACGTTGCCTTTCGCCTTTCAGCTAGCGAAACGCTTTTTTATTTGTTTAATCGATAGCTACTGAAGACGCCACACCGACGTCTATTTCCAGCTTTATGGTGTTTTTAATCCAGTCCCGAGTCATCTCAATCGATGCGATCAGGTATATCGACGTTTTTATTACGGGATTAACTATTTACGAGCACTTCGCTACTTTGTTTTGAATTACAGCTTAGTGACTCTTCTGAAGTTTATTGTTGCGCAAGATTTTGGGTAGTTAGCCTAAATTTCAATCTAAACATGTCTGACGGTTCGCAGCCCTTGTTCTCCAGTAAATAATCAGGTGTGTCGACATTTTTATTAGACACTAAGAATGTTTGAAGATAGCTTTATTTCGGTACACGATCCGTTAGGCCGGGAGATTAGCGAGTGTTTCGGGCGAGCGTTTCCCAAATCGCGGGCATTTTAAATTAAGAACGTGATGGATGGCCCGTCGTGCTGTCACGCGGCAATCCGGCTGAGGAACGCTTGGCATCATGGAACAATAATAAGTTAAATGTGGAGCTCGGAAACGGCTGCTCCATTTGTTAATGCCAGTATTCAATTAAATTCACTTCCCCAACCCTTTACACATGCGGGACTCGGAATATTAACGCTGTAACGAGATCCGCTCTTAATGTGGGTACCTACATTTGGATCGTTTTAGATTTGTATTTTAAGTTTAATTGTGATTCATAATTGGGGGATATAAGTAGACATACGTCATTGTAAATACAAAGTATATGCAAATCCTGATTTTGATATTTCTACTGATGTCAAAATTTTACACACTAAATAATAATTTTCAAAATTAAATATTTTTGTACATAGAAATGTGTCTATAATGCTGCCGAAATATATAATATTAATATGCAGTCTATTTAGATTCGATGATGTAGTTGACATAACGTTTGGACCGACTTCAAGGCGACCGATTTCGGTACCACGAGGACAATAAACTGGTGAACGATACGACATAAGTGTCAAAACGAGCGTTAAATATCTCGTATGATATGCGAGCGTTTGTCTCGTAAATTAATGAAAGATGTTGGGCTTAAATAAAGGAATCAGTGTAAGAGTTATTACTTATAACGGACGGAGGCGACTATCTCTATCGGATACCGCATTTTTATTGTCTCCACACTGCGGGTTTATTAGTTTTGATCGTTTCAACCATTGTCTTGTACTGCTATATTTTGGAATTAATTAGTCATAATCGAGTTTGATTTATACGTTTCTCTTTATAAAGCTTTTATTTGAACTGTCTATGTTTTTGTCACGAATTATTTTAGACCGCGCCCGATGAAAATTAGTTTACGTAGTTTGATTTTTTAGAAGTGTTTAGAAAATTTTGTTGGTCATATTTTCATGATTTTTTAAATATTTTCTGCTATTTGATGCGTTTGGTCGTGTATATATATTTTTTTTTAATTTTTGAATACTTTTGATTGTAAGCTTGACATTTTTGGTCTTCAAGAAAGCGTAAGTTCGAGTTAGGCAAATCAAATCAGGCCAGATCGTTAAGTTAGTTGGAAGTAGGGTTGAATTTTAATCATCTTCGGTTATGAGGGTCGGCGTGGATGTGGTACGGCATCAGGGACATAAAATCCATATTTTAGAGGCGGGCGGGGAACGGGCAGATCAAACGGGACTTTATGACGCTGCCCGAGATTGTTTACATCTGTTACGCGTCCGTGGCCGCACCATGAAACTTGGTAACCGCTGGTACTGCGTGCGAGATATTAAACACCCCGGTTGCTACCAACTTTAGGGTGCAAATTCGCAACACTTGCGAGGTTTAGCTTACCGTTTCAGACCCAGCTTGGTATTGTAGGTCAAATATAAATGCTAGTGTTTTTGTTAATGTTCTAGAAATTATTAATTTGGTTAGCGCAGCGACGATATGGTATTTTTCATTTTAATGTAGTAAAAATTATGGTCAGTTATTGTAAGTGTAAATTGTAATAAAATCGTTCGATTAATACTAATGAACTTGAATCTTAGTTGATTTATTAACTAATTGTAACGAATTGAATCACGGCTATTTTAAATCCCCAAAAAGCGCACATAAATTGACCTCAATTGAATTGTCCTTTCATTTTAGCACAACACTAATAGACAGGTCGATATGCTCTATTTTAGGGTTGAAAATCAGTAGTTATAAATAACACATCAATGTGCTATCATATTTATATGTAACAAAATATGAATATATTAATAAACGGGTTGGTTTATTATAAAATTATATTTTATAAACCTTCCTATATATCATAGTTTTGTAATAACTGTAAACTATTTCTCACTTTAAAAAAATTTATTCATAACTCGTAGTTTCAAAAAAAATCTAAAACCTTTCTCTCAATGCTGAAGTCGACATCCCAACTACAAACAGCTACCACAACAGAAATCGGTATAGTTGTGGTAATCGAGCCACGAACAGTTCCACCTTGAACAAATACTCTGGAATTCGCAATAAAGTTTACCACGGGCCGGATTCGCAAGAATTTTGATACGCAATAATAAATCAACAAAACGGATGCTGGCAGTAGAGTCGATACGGTTGCACATTAATTAGTACCCGGAGCCATTAGACCGTACGAATTGATCGTTATATCATTATTATCTCGAATGCTTTGATGTTTATGTGTAGGATGTTAGTTTTTCCGCATACTGTCGTTTTTATTATTGACCGAAGTTTGGGCGCAGCGCTTGTTTATACAGACGGTCTCTGTAGGTTGTAACGAAAATAGATGTGGTGTCAAAACATTTTGATTCTCGGTTGATTTGTAGATTAGTTGCGTCTCAATTGACGTGTAGTACGAGTTTAATAAAATGGCCAAGGAATAATTCATTTTAATGTATAAATTCAAACAAATTGTAACTTTCTTTCATCCCGCCGCATTTCAGGTAGGTATTTTATATATAACGGGATTATCTATAAAAATGTCCAATTTAGCCGCTCACCTCATTGCCAGCTGTAAAACCATTTCGCCTTTACTTATTTACCAAGGTTAATGAAATAGATTTGAATATTGTTTTATTATCTTATTGTTCGTAGGAGTCGGAAAAGATAAAAGTAGCAATATCTAAAGAACAATTGTTGTTGTTTCATTGCAATATTCCTTAGTAGAAATGTTTAAGTGATTAAAATAGTTGAAATGACCGTTTGAAGATCTTAGCATGTTTAATTGCTAAAAGTACGTAAGTCATTCATTTGAATAATTTATATAATAATTAAATTTATTTCCACATAAGGCTTAAGTTCAAATTATATATTACTATAGTATTTACAGGAAACACATTAATATATATTTTTATTTATAATTTAAAAAAATGATATTCATTATTTATATTCAAAATTTTCATTGTTTACAAATATTATTTATATGTATGGTATTAAACTCAAAGTACTAAAAATTAAGAAATACTTTCTTGACTCATATCTATCAAACGGTTACAAGACACGACACTAGTCAATTCTTCAGTTTCAATGTTACCAACCAAACAAACCAAACTGAAAATAAATTAACAACAACCTAAGATGAAGGGGTCTTCATCAGGCGTACAAGCGTGATCCGTCGTTGGTATACTTTAAAAGCATTCGCGTTGTGAACACCAATAACCATTTATAAGGCGCACGTCAAAACACATTACTTTAAGTTCAGCGTCGTAAATGCAGAACAATCAGAGTTATTTTCGGCGGGCACACTCCACTTTTCAACGATAATTCTTAGCTTCTTAGGAGATTAAACGGGGAATCTAATTAATGTCTGCATGATTGACTTATTCTCACGTTCGCGTCAGTACAGACGTTTAGTTGTGATTTTTATAGAAATTCCTTTATGATTGTAGCGTTTATCTCTCGAATTGTTTCGCAATAGCCGTCAATTGATTTAGGAACGCCTGTTACTGTCCGGTTGATATATGCAGGAGAATTTCGTCATTGCACGGTCAAAGTGAGTGGGTATAGAATTGCGAGTTTTAATAATTATAGTTACAATTATTACTTTAACATATTCTATCGTACTTTCGGATGCTTTCGTTGACGTTTTAAATATTTATGGATATTCACTATGGATTGGAAGAAATGATTATTTTTTTTAAATAAGGTAATTCGCATTTTAGTAAATCGATTTTAGTTTTATCTCAATTCAATAAATGTTTTGAGTTTGATTTGGAATTTTATAATGAGGTAATATTAACTAACTATCAACTGATTGATAGTTAATCAGTGCTAAATTAACTAAGAAGGAATACCTTGTTAAAGTTTGGATTTTAAATCGGACCATTAAAGTGCAAATTCTATGGCGGAACTTGTATGGGCAGCCAAATCCATATTTTTTTTAATTTTGCAGTAGGCTCCTGTCGCATAAAACAAAGCTTTTCAGACGAACAATTGACACGAATCTAATAATACTTTATATAATAATTCACCAAGCCGTTTATGCTGTAGATCGAAAGAAATAAACATACCTACATACTTAGGTTAACCTACGCCCCAAAAACATTACCGTCCCTTCTTAATAAGTCGATACAAACTTTACAAAGCTTTGTTTCCACTCAGCACTGGGATCGTAATGGTTTTATTAAGACGATCGCGTTAACGGGGCCATTGAGATGAATTGCTCGATTTTAATGCGAGTGGATTGAAAATAAAACTATTTTGAATGCGGTCGAACGCGGCGCCGTTGCGGGCTGGCGGTAGGCCAGAGTCGCACGCGCAATCGTAGGTATCCCACTTAAGTATCTACAATCATATATGTATAACTAAAATCGTCTGTCTGTGATTTCGAAATTACTTTTTAAGGATAAGTAATGTTGTAGGCAAGGCGGCTTTCTTCCTATGCCATACGGCTACTACGTTATAAACACTGATACAGGTAGGCAGTCTGAAAATATTTGGAAATATATATTTTTTTATAACTGAAAATTTCTTTATTTAAACATTAACTTTTCATGTTAAAAATGCAAAGTTTTAGCCTTCGCGTATTTTTTCAAGTCGCTCGTTTAGGCAAAAACACCGAATTCTATAATGAACAGACATAATGTAAAAGTAGATATACCTTATTTTACAAAAAATATCCAATTTGAATTCATATACCATTATATATATAATATTTTTTTCCTAAGTGATGAATTTGATTTCATTTGGTAGGTAGGTTGTCAATTAAAATATTTCTACTCCATATAAATAAACTTCAATAAATGCAACCGCACGTCGTACTAAGTAGATATACCTACAACTTTTTCATTTTACTCCGATCTGAAGAATGATAATAATGGTTCTCAAGAATTTTAATTTTTTTTATGTTGTATAAAAAATTGCCTCAATTATTTAAATTCTACCAACGCTTTAAACCATGGCCGAAAAATCTGGCAGAGTTACTTTATCATTTCGTTTTTTATACGTATTTATTGATATAACACAGTTTTGAATGTGGTTGAATTCCTCGGCGCCATTCGCGGCTGGCGGGAGGCCAGTCAGTCGCACGCGCAATCAAATGAATTAAGTGATTCACGTTTTATTCCTTTTTGTTTTGTGATTTTGTTTTCAGTTACACATATATGTATATATATAGAGTAAAAGTATGACCGTACGATCACATAAATATATTATTATTTGTTTAATTTAAAAATTGTAACCATTATTTTTATATGCAATAGTTTTGTTAAAATGATACCGAGGTAGAGTTTAAAAAACCTAGAAAATGGCAGCAATTACCTACTTGTAATAAGTTCCATAATAACCCAATTATAATAAATTAGAGTGTTAATTATCCAGCTAAATAAAATGTTAGTTCGCTGTAAACCTAGTAACGTCCCACTGTTGGGCTCAGATTCCTCGCCACAAACATCAAAAGGCTGGAGTAACTCCAGGAATTTTCTTCTCCACGGTTTACCACGCTGCTTTTGCGCAGATCGTTGGCGAAATGTTGATTAGTTATTACCTATTATCATGCTGAATATATTTTATATCTGCTACAAATATTTTAATTAACCTTATACTAAACTCTAAATTAATTATAAAATAAATCCATAGTCTTAACATTTTATTAATATGTTATTGTAACTTACTATACTCACTTTGCTTCGTCCTGGGTTCTCGGGGTCCATCCACTGTGACTTTGATGGCTTTCGTGTAGGTGGCCACTTGGGAGGGAAAGGTGCTGATCGTGATGGTGAGCGAGAAGGACTTGCCCCGTCCACCGCGACCCACGAATCGTAGATCATTGAATTTCGCTACTTGGTTCTTCATCACAGCTGTGCAGTTTCTCAGCTCCGCCATCACATTCTCGTCGTTTCCCGCTTTAATTGTCACCAAAGTACCGTCTTGAACATCATCCAAAGCAACCACTTTGAACGCTACTGGCAGAGACTTGTTAGAGCGCCAGTGTCCAGGCAGCGCCGAGCACAAGACAGCCGGGGAGCCAGTCTGCACCAACTCGCCGTGACTCTGACGGTAGTAGTCGTGGATATGGGTGTACACGTCCGCCATGGTCGGGGCCGGGGGGCTCGCGTGCGGAAGGTGCATCGACTCCAGTATACCCTTAAACACAATCCCTCGACACGCCACTAAAGTCCCACGTCACGCCACTAGTCTTCAAACACTTCGGTAAAAGTTTGGAACACGCGATTAAATTTCAAACTCGCGGCAAAGCGCGCGCGGAGCACTCCGGAAAGTTGTGTAAAGTATGGGCGCGAGACGCCGTATGACGGTGTGAGTCGCTGCGACCGTCTCGACTCCGCACCACTTGTTGGGCGCGGGCAAGACGCCGGGCGGGGGACTCGGAAAAATAAATGGGCGACTCGTAGAGACCGCAAGCCGAAGACGCACGACGCGCACCGAAGTCGCCGCGAAGGGACGCGTACTCGCGAGGACTCAGTTTCGACTGATGACTGCGATACGACGCGACTTTTTCCGATGGTCAATATTTTGCGTTCGCGCGGTCGCCGCCCCCACCCGGGTGGCGGCCCCTACGTCTCGTAAAAAGCGGGAAGGAGACGAAGGGTGCGGGCAGCGCGGAGCCGCAGCGGGAACGAACGGGACGGCTGTGGTCGGTCTCTGCGTTTTTATAAAAATGCTCGCGAAAGCGGGACGCCCGTCGCCGTCGATCACTGGTGGGAGAAGGATGGGTGGATTTTTTTGAATCACCGCGGTGACGTATCGCGAGGCGGCGGTAATTAGGCCACGGGGCGGCGGGAAACCGCGGCCGGTGCGAAAACCTATCAACGAGCTCATGAAAAATTATGATTTCCATGTTTGAGCCGGGAGCGCACCTCACAGGGTGGCACTTCATTTGGATAAAGCACGCGAGGAATTCTGCCTCGGGGGTCGTCGATTGACACAGTGATTACTGTATTGGGGTAGATCATTAAGCACAGGTGGAGCTATAAATATACTAGATACTTAAACGATTTATTGAATTTGCTTGCATTACAATCATTACTGAAAAAAAAACCTTATTGAAAGAGTTGAGAAACTTTTAAAGGCGTTGAGAACATTCCGAACATTCAAATCAATTTAGTTCAACATAAATTTTTATAACTTTATAATATTCTCGTTATTATTCCATACAACTAATACACTCGCCGAAAGTATCATGTCAGATGATAAAGTGCGAAACAAAGTGGGTAGAGTTTGAACCACGTCCGCGTGCGGTTAGCCGCTTGTCACGGTGCGAGCGAGACGGCGCGAGGGGCGGGGCCGGGCGTGCCGGGAAACTTGGAGCAAACTTCGCGAGTTTCCCGCGCTCCGAGAGCCATGCGACGTGCGATACGCAAACTTTTTAAAAACGGAACTTGATGTGTTCCTTTTTTAAAAAAAGACTTTTTTTTGTTATATTGCAATCAATCATTGAGGGTGATAAAACCATTTAAAAAATAAACTTGAGTAGGTATACTTTTTTACACTAAAAAAATTACTAGAATAATTAATTCGTGTATAATTAAAAATAAATAACAATATTCGCAATGAATTCCTGTATTATAATTTATCATGACACTATAATAAGGTACAGTGTGGAAATCTTCTAGAACCTACTTGTATTGAAATCTACTTAGATATTACATATTTAGATATAATGTTTAAAAAGAAACACATTTACATTTAAATATGTACCAAAATTTTCATTTAAATAAGAATATTAATAATATCTAATAATTTGAAGTGTCATGTGATATGTATGAAAGGTACGTCAATTTAGAATATTTTAATGATGTAATTAAATATTTTATTAAACTGTTGTAGATTGTAGTACTTTATTATTTAAACAACTAAAAACATAAATTTACGATCAATATTTTATGCCCTACAATTTATATAATAAATTGTAAATGAAATTATGCGGTAGAGGCAATGTAGAGACAAGTCGGTAAAATAATGACAAACAAAGAGAATGGGCATTCTATTCATATTTCTATTAAAATAGATATTTTATTAAACAAGATAAGAAACCAATGGTTACTTTTATAGCGTAGTGAGGTAGCCGTAGCCTAAACAAGCGAAACAATATTTATGGAAAGACTATTGTTTCAAACGCACCGCGGCGGTATCTTTGAGGCTGTTTAAACCACTCCTGTTTGTCTGAAGGCAAATATTTTGTTTAGATATTCTTGTTTATGGCTCTATTCAATGGACATGAAATATAAAATTTAGCGCGGTCATATACTTTTAAAAATTCGCAAATGTGCTTTGTAAAGCTTTATGCCTTTATTTTTGCGTGCCCTTTGCTTTCTAAAGGTTGAGAAGATAAGAGTTAGTCTACCTTTTCAATAGCCAACTCAGTGAAATTACTTTATTACTTAATTGGTTAGAAAATAAGTTGAAAATGGATAATAACTTGGTTTGTAGACCATAAAGTCTCTATCAAAACCACAACTACATATATCTCCGTAATTTGTAAAAAGATTTAAATTTTTTTAAGTCTAATTTTTTAAGATACTAATCAAAATTATTCTTAAAATATTTTATCGTAAACGTGAAAGTATAATGGTTTGTTTATGATAATAGGTATGTAGAGTTGAAAACAGATGGTCAGTAGCGATAACTAAGTGGCTAAAAGTTGCGGTCTCACTCAGTGGTCCGATTTGGAAACACAGATAGCTCGTCCGATTATCCAAAATCATAAGCGTATTTTTTATGTATTAGCCAAACGAAGAGGCAGGCGAGATACCTGATGGTAAGTAGTCAGCGCCGTCTACGAACATTACAACACCAAAGAAGTCACTAATGCTCGCTGGCTTTGAAGGGAAAAGGTACGGGATGGGATATGAAGGATGGGAAGAGGGACTCTGGCTCTCAGACGCACTACTGGAATACGACAAGTCGCTATTGACTCCGGCCGAAGGGTGGTCGCTAGCCAGTCAGGTCACACGATGGG
>DWNK01000487.1:0-11496 GCA_018250315.1 Hyalothyrus neleus pemphigargyra | reverse complement strand
GGATATCTCGAGACATCTTTATAATCGAATGATTCCATTAGTATATCTTATAATCGCCCACCTCTAATTCTATCTCGATCATATGCTAGGAAAAGTAGTAGGAATAAGGTTTAATCACAGGTATGAATAATGTACATACATAATAAGTAATAAGCACGGATTTAATAAAAACCCATCTCCATTCAAACTGCCTACACCTAAATCTAAGTCAGTAATCCTTTCCTGTGAGATCATTAACACATCCATTAGGCAGCAACATGAGTCTGTTATAGTAATTGCTTTGATTCGAATGGTTGATTGCAATTTACTCGTTGACCTCGTTGTGTGTAAACAGTGCAGGATGTTTTACGCGATACTACTGCACGGTGACGCACGTGCTCATAAATTTTCACGGTACGTGTTGTAACAAAGACGATACAGTTATTGTTCTCGCGGGAGATGGATCAATGTTCCTACCATAAGCCTAACCACATTCAAGGTGAGCTATTGTGATCGTTCTAACTTTCCGTGACATAGGCCGACTATTGTTTTTCGTACAATATCTTTTTGACCGATAAAAGACAACTGCTTCACAAGAGAACTTTCGAACAGATGCGGTATCTTATTTTCGAATGCTTATCGAGACGTAGGTCGCGGGCGCGCGCTCAATCGGAGACGTTTGCGAGATTGAATCGTTCGGAACTTTTTCTATTTGCTCGACGTAGCGTGAATGTGGAATGGTCCTAATTTCAATTCGCCAGCAACGAGCTCACCTATTGTAGCGGGCATTCGTCTAGATAAGTTGGAACGAATTCCATGCCTTCTAAATCGCGGGCCGCCGGAAAAGGATCCATTTCGAAGCGGCTACACGTACAGTTTCCAAATGAAATTTCCAAGTGCTAAAAGAGTGGATGGCAACCGTCCCGGCCCCTTGGGGGCGCTCGGCTTATGAATGGCCGGTTCTATTTGTTTGTCTTAGGTTTGCAGCCTCTAGATGGCCGGGGCCTTTGAATGGAAAATCGAAAGTGGGTTTCCTTTTGACTGCTGCTTCTTTTCACACAATTTATACGTTCGGAATGTGGAAGTAAATATATTTGTTTTTGAGATTTTGTTTTTATGTTCAAAGGAAGCGAGCTTAAAAGAAACTTTTCTTATTATTTAGGTAGAAATGGCCAATTATTTCGTTTTACACTTTTGCGTTAAAACTGCATTTAATGAATCAAATATTTAAATTCTTGGTATCTGGAACATGTATAACAGACCCCATAGTAAACATTGGGGTATTAAAAATGATAACTCAACCGTAGATTCGTTACAAGTAATTACAGAATCGTAAAATAAAAAAAAATATATGTTTTGGAAAATAATGTAAAATTTAAAATATCATATTTAATGTAGCACTGCTTTTTCGGGCAGGACGACGTCTGCCAGGTACGCTAGTAATATTAAAGTAAAGAGGAAAGACTCAGAATCTCCGACGCAATCTCTGAAACAACTGAGGAACTATTATTGGGCCATTTTTAACCTGTGATATGTGGTTACATTGATGCGAGTGAACCCTCGGGTATAAACTAGACTGGGATAAAATATAAATTCCTTCTTTTCGTACTATTTTATATCAACATGCCGCAAAACGTTCAATTCTTGGAATCGAACTGTTTTCGCAAGTTGATTTTTAGAAGGTTTTAATGTGGGCGTATTGGGAAATAATATCTGTGGAAATGTTCCTTATTTCAGGCGTAACGGAGCTGAACATGAAGATATTTGATATTTGTATCTATTATTATTTATTTTGGCAGAGTCAAGTTAGTAGATTCAGAAGTTCAGTATCAAAGAGGGTACGCTTGACTTTTCAGATACACGCAGTATTTTTACATGAATAAACTAGTCTGATTATTATGAAGAAGATACTTAATATTTTTACAGAATGTGTATGACTATGGCCTTTTTTAACAACAAAAATAATAACAATAATAAAGACATGCAATAAACGATTGATTACTACGTATAAAATTTTAAATTAAAGATTGATCCATAAAAGGTATCTTTTTCGGCATTTTTACTTGATCTTAATAATGGCAATTTGGCAATACACACAAACGATATGTAATGTAAAATATTGTAAATTGGTAGGGAACTCTTCGGTCCTTCCAAGATAAGCCTACCAGAAATGTTTTAAATCATTAAATCAACGTTGGGATAAGTGCATCGCTACCCAAGGACCAGTACTTTGAAAGGGACTAATCCAAAGTTAATGTACCCTTATTACTTTTTTCGTAATAAAATTTATCAAAATATTTTTATAACACCGCTTTTTCGCTTAGTAGTTTATATTGTATAATTATAATTTGAAATTGTATTGCAGATACGGTAATAAAGTTGTTCTGTTCTACTTCAATCCAGCCAAACAACTATAAAGCTCGCCTCTGCGCAACAAACTTAATCCTACTTTCGGTACATTTGTTTTAATTATACCCTATAATTTAAGGGATGTTGCCCGCAACGTGTACGTTGCTTCACAGCAAAATTCGAGTTTATTTATAGAGCGGACGCAGATGGTGAAGGTCGCTTTGGTGCGGATAGCTACTTATTTATTTAGCGGGACCCTCACAAAGAGACCGGTTCCCTTTTACACCGGGTGAAAAAGTAAAAAAAAAACGCCGAACTCATGCTAGGGCGAATGGTGGTATTTTTTAAATGTATTTTCCCGATCAACGTTCTAAACCTTACCATACACATTTCCGCAATTCGAGTAGAACCGGCCTCCTTATAATAAAGTTTTCTTTCATTGGGGTTCGTCTGAGAAGTTGTTGACTCAGAATATTTATTTTGTTATTCGAGAAGAATTTTCGAAATACGGTTGTCAAGATTTATTCGGTCTAATTTACTGCAGTAAATCAGAATTTCTGACAGTCTTTCAATTACGGACGAGAGATAAATGGGATAATATTTCTTGGGATTTAAAGATACTATTTAGGTTTTAGAAATTTAAGTGTTTAATATGTACATATAGAAATTATTAAGTAAGTAGAAATAGATTCCAATTCTCACCAAAGGATATGTAAGAGTGCCGGATCATTGTACCTACCACGTGGATGGTCGTAAAAGAATTGGAACATGACTTCGTATTTTCTGATGCCAAGAACATATATGCCGGTGTATGGCATGTTAAAATCTTTATCATTTTCTATGGAAACGATAAGAATTCATACGAAATACGATTATTGTATTTGGCAAGTCCATTGTTGTTGGTGTTATTTTAGCACTTTATTTCTTACAATCGTAACATATGATTTTTGTTGGCGTTTTTGTAAATCTTTTTGTTACCCTTCGTCTGCAACTTGAAGTTTGTCCGTGGAAGGGTTTTTGTGCTAATGGAAGTAGCAAGCGTTCTATCTACGGTTCTACGGTATTACGTGAACATGCTTTACGATTGCTTACGATGCCCGTAGTACCCCGTGCCTTAGGCGAATTATATAAGTCCTACCAGACTATATATCTCTACATCAAAATTAAATAGGACGCGAGCTGCGCGGTACATAAATTACTATTTTACACCTCTATCAAAAGTTAAAACAGCAGTAAGTTTATCAACCTTTTCATACTAAAATACAGCAGCGCGCATTCGAATCGCGAAAAGGTCTACTTCAGTACTCGATGCACTCACAAAAATGCAACGACACGACCATTTTTAAAGTACCAGTCCGCTGTACGCCTCATACGAATGCTTTCATTCCATTTATAAAGCGTAGAGGAAGTTTACAAACAAGTCGCATAAAACATCGAGCAATATTGATATTAATATCGCAGCATGGCCGCCGCCCTGGGCGGGGGCTCGCGTGTTTGCGTTTCATTAGGCGGCGTCCACGCCCCGACGTACGCGACTGTCATATCGCGGTATCGGCGACTTCGGTAATGACTCATCGTAGTACACGATCGTTATCGTTGGCGTCATTTTTTAAGGTTCCGTACCCAAACGTGCCGAGGGAGCCCTATTACTGACGCTCCGCTGTGTGTCCCTCCGTCTGTCACATGGCTCTATCTAAGGAACCGTAACAGGAAGACACTTGAAATTTTGTGTGTATTCTGTGGCAGTTATAACAGATAAAATAAACGTAAACATTAAAGTGGATCCCCATACCTGTGGTGTATGTGTTTATTCGACGTTTTTTAAGTATGATAAGGAACTATTTGTGTGCAAGTGTGACTCGCACTTGGCCGGCTTCTATAAGTCAACTCTGTCTGACACCTGATGGTTGGTAGTCACTATGAATAGTTGTCAGTCCAGAGCAGTCAGAGTAGGACCGTGGAGGACGCCTACGCATAAAGCCGATGCCGATGTAGGTAGGTTCATCTGCGAATCACCTCGTTCATCGGCGAATGGTCCGACAGAGGAACTGACGCACCAGATCAAATAGTACCGTGATCGACTCACCATCGTAAAGACAAGCAAAAGAAGTCTGTACTATTTCGGATTGCATATCAGTGTCAGCATATTCGTATTCGTAATCAATCAAGAAAATATATAGTGGGTCTCAAATAAGTTTTATATAAGTCAATTTTCAGTGAGATTTTCGCCTCGATATTTGATAAAAATTTTTCATAGGATTCTCTAAAAAATAAAAATGTATACATGCAGTCTACTTTTTTTTCTTTGCTTAAAATGCTTGTCTCTAAATACTGTTTATCTAAGAAGTATACAAGGAGAATGTGTAACGGTCCGAATGTTAATCTGTCCACCGCAAACGTGCACACGGTAATCTCCGTCCATTTACCTCTATGTATTTCATTATATTGGGCAAGCAAAAATATTTGATGGCGGTAAATTGTGCTTGTGCAAATAAATAAACACAATTTTTCACATACGTTTGCATTTCGCAAAACAAATTTGTTTATGTTGGTGGAAAGCGGAAGCCACATACAAATGGAGACACGGCTGACATACATTATATTGCCGACTCGGTATTAATTTGAGTAGATTCAAATGAGTTATTTGATATTTAATGTGTATGTCAATGGGCAGAATTGCGTTTGATTGAATGTAATACTTAAAATATTTTTTACAAACGTTCCATTTTAACTATTTTTAACTAGGTGATTAACATTTTGTATATTCATAATAATATTCCAAGATCATTATCATTAAAAAACGCATTTAATTTAAGGTTCACTTATAATTGTTCATTAAAATCTTACATGATAATATCACCTACAAATGGACACCACATTAATAAATCATTTTCCAAAACGATGGTAGTGATTTATGTTAAAAAAAGTACAATTTTATTTTGAAATAGTAGAACAGCAAACGTTGCACTGCCGACTACTCTGTTGGCTTGCTTCTATCGGGTTGAGCAATAATTTTAAATAAATTTTTTTTTTGCGACCGATCGCAGCAATATTTACCGCAACAATTTTACGACCCGGTAGGTGATCAGGTGTGAATGAAATCGTCCTAAAACTAAACGCTCCTAAATGAAGGTACTGAATCATTCTTGAATGAATGAAGAAATCATATACATTTAAAAAAAATATATATATAATTTGACTTTGAAGTCTAATGTGTTACTCATACAGCCTAATTCTATAATATATGTTCATGTCACGTTGTTTTGTATTTACACGGTACGCCACGTTGGTTTGTATTTTATCTGTACCGTAAACAGACTTACGTTGGATTTTCTGCGTGAAATGAGAAATATTTTATATTACAGGAATAAATGCGAATGAAGAAAATACCTTCGTCGGTTCCTGTCCGTGCCACTCGCGATGGCCGTCATAAAATTACAATGGCATGACGTTGTTCCGTGAAGTCATCGCTTTGGGGGCGCACCCTCTGAGGGCGAGCTGTAAAATTATACCTCTATTCCCACTAGTCATTTACTTAAGAGGGTTATTTTCTAAGGGAAAAACTCCAAAAAATACTCTGTAGAAGCAAAAATGGTTTTTCTTGAAACTCACGCGAATGTAAAAATGTTTTCTTTAAAATTCATTCCTACTCGCCACCGAGATTAATTACGTGACGACATAAATTCTGTATAATTACAACCGTTCTTGCTTTTATTAAAAGTGTACGTGAATGGTGAACGCTGGTGTGAGTCGAAAACTTCAAAGCGTTATTTTGAGGGCGTGTGTATGCGCGGTAATAACAAAGAGTTCTGTTCTTTACACATCGCCCGTCTGAGTGTGTTTCGAATAGTTCTGTATTTTTAAGTTCGTGTACGCTGCATAGTCACTGGGTTGCAGTTACTTTATAAAGTTAAGCGATATCAGGTGCGGGTAGGATAAGTGACCATTAATGGCAGCATCTCGTGCTCGTTCCTGTTGTTCAGGGGACACATCTAACACTCTGTTTCAATTGTTATCATTGACTGTAGTCGCTAAACCTTGTCGACGGTTTTATACCATACCATCAAACGAACTTCAGTAGTGGGCCATAAAAAAATTACAGCCAATTTCATGTAAAGCACTGTATTCATTTTTGAATCGCGTTCATTGCAACTAAGTAAAATTAAAGCTTGAATCTTTTCCGCCTTTCATTAACGCTTTTGCCGACAAAATATGAAGCAAAACACTAACCGAAAGCGGTCAACAGCCTTTGAATAGGAATATTGGAATCTTTCCAACCATCCGACCTGAAAGATCTTAAGTTATGGGTGCACTCAAATCACATTTGCGGTTTTATAACGAAATGATTTTATGTGGAAGTAGAAAGATTTATCAGGAATGGACACAGATAAGAAAAGCTCTAGCAAGACATGATATCTTGCTTACTTAAAGTCCTTAAAACATACTTAACCTCCCATGGTTAAAACCTATCTGGTTTAACTGACAAACGTTTTCTAGTATTCAAATTAAGAAATGAAGCCTAGAATAGAGATTATTTGATACGAAATTTACTACTGGCTCTAAAGTTGGGTCTGGAGCTATCTTCATAGCGTTTGACGACACGTAATTTGGTAACTTCTATAGTACTTTTATACAATTCTAAACGGTCTGGTAATGTTTAACGACTTTCCCTAATGACTACTTAACGCGCTCTCCATAGTAACGCTCTTGGTAATTTGCCATGGTAAATGATTGTCCATCAATGGTCGACCGCGACTGCGTTCAGTACTGTACCCCTAGTATGAGTTATAATCAACAAAAACTCGAAACAATATTGCGTATCGAAACGAGCGAAAACGAGCACTGGTACTTGTACTAAGGGCAAAACTTGTATATCTTTGTATTGCATAAACTGACGTAATATGATTTATCTCGGCGCCTCAAGGCGTATCTTAAAAAAAAGTAGCCTATGTTCATCGTCATACTTCAAACTATGTCCATATTAAATTACATTACATTCGAATCAGCAGTTTGGCCGTCAAACCGTAACAAACAGACAGTCACTTTCGCATTTATAATATTAGTATGGAAATATGGATTGGTTGTAGCATTATAACTTCAGCTTTGAATATTTTTTGTATAAAAAGTTATCTTCATTGAGTTCATCGATTGGTACCAGTATAATGCATTAGTTTAGGGTTACCCTTATTCAAGTTTTAGGCACGTATTCTTCCTTTGGGAATTGAGAGATACGAGCAACTTTTTTTATGACGCTGTGAACGACCGATGTTTCCCTTGTTAGTAAAACTTTTCGTTGTTCTGTATTTATGGTATTTGTTACCGCCTTTTCGATATCCCAATGTTTTCAATTACGTTTTGTTTAATGGTCGGAAATGTTTACGCTCAATTAATTCGAGTTCGATTTGATTCTCATTTTGTGGATTGTTACTCCATGTTTTTTGTTTTATGAAAACAGTAATGTTGATTTTCAGAACGTCACATTTGCACGTATATGGTGACACAAGTTCATGTAGATTTTGTACAAAATTCTTTTTCCTCTTGCCCGTGATATCCTTGTACAAAATTTCATGAGCCAAATAACGCTCATGGTTTATGCAGCATAACATGAAATTGTTTTATGCAGCGAACAGGATTTTGCGCTAGAGGAATACCGTAACATGTGTGCGCCATATCAAAATCTGCTTAGGTTTCAATTCTGTTGGCACGCGAACGTATTCGGGACGCCTAATCCTTCAGGACGTAATAACTTAACCGGTCTAGACGGCCAAACTCGTCTAGGCGGCGAGATATAACTGGTAGCTGGCGTTAGCGTTAGTGGTTTTAATGGAATTTTGAAATATTTCACTAAGCGATACGTTTCGCAACGTCTGTAATACTAAGATAACAACTCGTTTATGAGGATCACTTTGACGGCGTTGTAATCTTCGACGTCGGCGCGTTACTAAGCCTTTATTGCCTATACAAAATTGAATTGTATAATGCTAGGAATATAATTCTTAATTCGACAGTAATGCCTTGTTTTGATAAAAGTTAATAGCGATTTATTTTTGGATAAGTATTTTGTAGCTATTCGCCAAAAGATGGCGCCACTCTCGCGCGCTCATATCGAATTTTTCTAAACTTGTTTCATATAGGTGTACAAATTCTGAACCAAGACTATGAATACATTCGCTCACAAAGATGTCTACTGTTACTTATCATGGTAGAAGCGCTTTGCCAAATGATTAAGAAAGAATTAAAAGGAAATTCAATAATTCTATAACATTATAAAGCTAGGACTTATTTAGTATTTACTAATTATTTCTTATTGATATTTCTAAAAGATTTTTTGCTATTATTGCAAGCGGTATATTAACTTGCTCTGCTACTTTGTGGGGGTCAAATCTTAAATTGCATTTTAAACCGGTTCCAGCTAATCGACCTTAAATTGTGATGTCAGAAATTTAATGAGGTGAGTTCCGAGATATGAAATGTAGCATAGCATTCTACGTTACCGGATTATCGATTTTTTTTAAATCTACTTGCCAATGTCAATTTTTTTTATTATTGTTTTATTATTCCTTAAATATTTTTTAATACTACATGTTCTATTCTGATAAAAATCTGATTTAATAATGGTCTTTCGTTAAATAAAATTAAATACATGATTACAATGTTAATTGTCATACTTTCCTTGAATAGTTAGTTTTTAGCATACTTCCATAACAAAACCATTTATACACGAAATTATCTTATGGCTCGGCTTTTTGATGTAACAATTTCATTCATATGTTCAAGACCTTGGATCTAATTTGACACAATTATCACTAGGTAACTTTAGCGTATGTGCTCATTGGACTATAAGTATTTAGTTCGTTGTTTAATTTCAAAATTAAAGTATATTTAAGTCAAACTAGTTTCCTCCACAGTTTAGCTCGCGTAGACTTTGGGCTAAATTATCCCAAGGGCACGTGTTGCCGATCAAAAAGTATTATTTACAATATAATACAAATACTCTTATTTGAACAATAGATAGAAATATGAACGCAAAGCATACGTATTGTACGTATACTTTGCGTTGAAATACAAAAATAAAGAATAAAGGTACATATTTTTACAAGGACCATATAATGTTATTATGTTAACACTGAAATTGAAAAAAAATATAAAAGGAACAAGAACGTAGTAAGTATTTCAGCATTGTATTTTATACTTTATTTTTCTACATAGTGTACAAGGTGTAGACCCAGGCGCCATACATGTCTGAAAAGTTGTGTTTTTAGAGGCAGGCGGGCCACCTGATGGTAAGTAGTCGCCGCAGCATATAAACATTTGTAACCCTATTAAGAATTCAATAAGCCAGCGTAACGTTGGCAACTCCTCAGTTGCAAATGTCCATAGGCGGCGGTGTCCACTTATCATCCAGACGGGCCCGGCGGAGGTCCGCCTGCTTTTTTAAATTTGAAAATATGCGCCGACTTTTATAGTTATAAATTGTTTCGATTTCTACTAAATAAACTGCAGCACTTGCCACCTTGGGTACAGAAACAGCTGCCTTGGCCTCTATAAATATTTCCAATTTAGGTATTATGATACCGATTACCTAGCGTATCTGTGTATAATTGCAATACTCTTACTATTCATTTAAACTTCTCGATGGTCGATGTCGGTCGATTTAATATATTCTAATGTTACTTCTATTATGTACGACCTTGACTATACTAAATACTAATAGATATATCATCTATCCGATCACATTACCTTGAACGGCACTTTACACAGCGATCGCTTGTCACCGCGGATCGGAGTGAAATTCCCAATTCGAAATACAAAGGAACTTCTCCACCAGCTTCTATCGATTCTCCGTTCCTTCTTCATCGTTATACAACGCAAGTGTCCAATGACGTAGCAGCTCGAGGTCGGTGCGCCTTGAATCGATATCTCGGTAACCTGTCGAGGCTACGTCATCAATGTTTGTTTGCACTCTGTCTCTACGGCGACCGATTCGATTTGATTAGATTGAACGTGGAACGTTCAAACAATGTTTGTTTGTTTATTAAACTATAAATTCTATATGAGTGACAGGTTTTGTGAACCTTCACGTGTATGATTGTTTTTTTTTGGTATATTTATGTTTAAATATTAACAAAAATGTAACCTGCTTCTTAACTTAACCTCTGTTACATTTAGCAAGATCAGTTTTGAGAGAGATGCTGCAGCAGTGCATATTATATTAAAGCATGTTATGATCTGCATATTTTAAATAAGATTAATAGTAGATAAAATTAAATATAAACATTATGCGCGTGCAATTCGTTGGTCATGCATCATTCAAGGACTTCCGAACGTATTCTTCTTTAATTCATAAATAAATATTATTACATACTTGTTAAAGTTATTTTATTATTATTTTTCTATTTTATATGGTCTTAAGTAATTGTATCGTACTTACCTCTTTATTATTTTTCAAAGGGCTCATGAAGTGCTCATGCTCTGATTTTCAATTCTTATAGTTTTGGAAATCATATAATTATTAATTACTATGCTACATTTACTTTATTATAATTCATCTGCCACATAAAAGAGGAAAGTATGTTTGATGAGGTAGATAGTGATTTAACATGTATAGAGGCAAACAGATCTAGTATAGGGCCATGAGTAACGGGCGGAAATCAACAGTTAGTATGTGAAAAACTTACTGTTCGTCTCTATAGGTATTTTATTTACGTTCGTATTTGCTCGGTTCCTTCCAGTTGGATTGTGCTTCACGCGACTCTTTTGTTCTTCCTAACGCATATCCAAGGTTAACACCTTGAAATGTCGTGGTTTACCAGAATAATGCAGTAAACCAAGTGAAATGAACTTTATTTACCTTTCATTAATTTCTCGTTTGTTAGAATTTTAATATTGATATTAAACTTTTAATTGATATTAAACTATTATTGAAATTAAATTTGATCTGAATTATGTAGGAAAAAAACTTACGTTGATTGCAACTGGTGATACATTATCGCTTGCTATATCAGCGAAGGAAAACTTCGTGACATTACATACCTGCGATTTCTACAAAAATCTATTCTGTTCTCTAAGGCGTGTGAAGTCTCAATATGCACTTGGCCGCAAATGTAGATTTAGGCTTAACACATTTATTTGCACAAAACTGCTAATATATGTCTGCCTGTTTGTTAC
>DWNK01000486.1:0-11505 GCA_018250315.1 Hyalothyrus neleus pemphigargyra | reverse complement strand
TAGCGTGTCCATATTGATATATAGGCGGCACCCCATAAGCAACAATGAAAATCATAGTGGTATTGAACGTGTTAAAGCTCAGTAGTACCTATATTGTCATATCTGTCAGCTTTGTGATCAAATGACAGTAGGTACTTAAGCTCTTTCTCGGAATACAAAATACCTTACAGCTACTAATTAATACCTTTCCGAGTCCTAAGTAATCCAGTAAAAGAAAGAATATTTTAGTCATAAAACATCTTTATAATCCATGCTCAATAAAAGTTTATCGTATTGTATTGCAAATGAAATGAAATTTACAGTTAACGGGTATTGTGAATTCCCGTTATGCGCCCGCGGGTGGCCGCCATCCGGACGTGCAGTTCTTCTTCAGCGGATACCACGCTTCTTGTGCGAACGGAAATCTGGTAGACACCGACAAACTCGAGGACATTAAGAGCAGAAGGAGTATTACGTAAGGATCTTATATAAGTTTTTTGTTTTATTAGAGATTGTGCTTTATTTATGTTGTTTTTAACATCCGATGATAAAAGAAAGATGACATAATATCTAAGTTGTTGACGTGTCTTTGTGTCATCTCTTTGCATCTCTCTGTAGTATCCTGATTCCAATAACATGTCGGCAGTTTTTTAAATTTTAGTTCACAAGATTATTGCCGATATATTAGGTTTCTCATAATGACTTAGCATGATACTAATTTATATGTTAAGCTTATCATCGGATTACGTCACCCTTAGAATTTAACTATTTATTATTTCAAAGAAAGGTTTAATTATAATTAATTAAAAAATAAATATATTTAATTAAATTTTTTTTTTCAGGATAGCGGCAGTATCTCTGCAGCCTCGTAGTCGGGGCTACTTGACGCTGCAGTCGGCGGACCCGCGGCAACCGCCGTACATGCAGCCAAACTACTTCAATGAAGAACACGAGCTTGATGTTCTAGTAGAGGCAGCTAGGATCGCGTACCGACTTGCTAACACTACGGTATGTTTTAGTCACAGATCATAAAGCCATAATTGATGTCCAATGAATATTAATTCTCTTACAAACCAATTCAATAGCGCGGGCAGGGGACGAGGTAAAAATCCACGCTTGTTATTGGTCGTCATATAATTGACCAATCAAAGCGTGGCGGATAGGTGCACTATTCCTAGCAATGACCAATAACAATCAATTGAAGCAGTGTTTTTAAACAACTATTTGTTGTGCCAGGGGAAGTGCTAGGAGCTATCGACTGCTTCATAGTGCTTTGATTTTAGTTTAGTTAGTTTTTAGTTCATTCCTTATATCTCACACCAGACTTTGGATGATCAGGAGTTGGAGGAGCTTTGGGCTACTTCTTTGGGGCCCTGCCTTATTAAATAATCAAAATAATTCCCATCGGCCACCGCATAGAAATCTTTCAACTATACATTTTTTACTAATACTAAATTAAAAATTGTCTATTGCCTTAATTTTACGACGCCCTGGACACGCTCGCTTGCTACATTTCTATTTCAACACAGAACATAAAGCATATTTCTGATCTTTGTATTTCTATTTCACACTAATATTGGCAGTCTACTATAAAAATACATAGGCAACAAAACAAATACCTACACCATGTTTCCAGAACCTAGTATAAACCTAAACTACGACTTATTAGAATTACTTCATAAAGATTATCAAACATATTCCTTATCATAAATCAATATACCTCGATTTCCAGATACTACGCGAGAAATACGGTATGACCCCAAGTGAGAACTATGGGTCCCAATGCCCCGGTGGCGGATTGAACCCTACGGACGAATTCTTCAGATGTCTCGCCATGCAGCACACAGCGCCGGAGAACCACCAAGTAGGAACTTGCAAGATGGGCTCCACTGAAGATCCTATGGCGGTGGTCGACCCTCAACTTAGAGTCTATGGAATTGATGGTTTGTGTTTGTGAATTTCTCTAACCTAATCCATATTCCGTCTTCGATGTTTTCTGCTTAGCTTAGGTTGACTGGTAGAAAGTGCCTTTAGCATTGCATATTTGGATTCAGTTTCTATATTTGCTGTGAAAAGGCGTAAATAATGCGTAATTAATTCCCATTATACGCATGCTATTTCATATAATGGAAATTATACCAATAAATATGCCAACGGTTTTGAAGCCAGACTTCTTCTGAGATTTCGAAATAAAACTGCTCATCGCTACTAAAACATAAAATTATTTACACGTGATTTTATTTTCAGGCCTCCGTGTTATTGATGCTTCCATCATGCCTACAGTGCCCACTGGTAAGTATTAGTAGTTATTTTTATATCAAATATTTTCAAACTTTGTAGTGGAAATCTTTTGTCATTTAATAAGTTTTTTAAATTATTTGTTACTTCTATTGACTTTTATTGAATGAAATATACAATTAATTCAAAATGAACACTTATCTAGTAACACTTTATATTTGTAATAAATGATATTTCTATGGCATCACATCGTAAACAAGCGCATGTTCTGTTGCATTTTAGCTAATACGGCAGCTCCGACAGTGATGATTGCGGAGCGTGGTGCAGAATTCATCTTGACTCGTCATCAGCTTTTCAAGAATCGATACGGAAGCTCTGGGTCTAATGAAAAAGCTGGCGTGGGGACTGGAGATGGGTGAGTTATTATAACATACAAGTTGTTTTTTGCATGCAATGATCGTCAATAACTACATACAAACAACGACACATGATTATCTGTGTTCTTAATGACAGAAAAATAAAAATATGTCTAATTGGCTTCTTGTTAAATAAATACTTCCACACTTGACAGACATAATAAATTCTCTTGGATCATTATAAATCTGGCCAGGTTCGAGTGTGCAGCCAAACCCAACAGTCAGGTCGTGATAAACTAGGATATATATAATGGAATGGAAATGGAAGAAATATATAATGATAACTTTACAGCCTAAATTATTCTTAAATATGTATTCTAAGTATAATACCACTTTTCATGTACCTATAAGCCAAACGAAATGGCAGGCGAGATACCTGATGGTAAAGTCACCGCCGAGAGGAGTCGATAATGATACGCACTTGATGGGAAAAGGTAGTAAGATAGGGAAGTAAGGGAAGAGTGGGTGGGACTCTGGCTACCGGAAACAATTGACAGTAGACTCTGGACTGAGGGTAGACGCTAGCCATGGTTACACGATGGGACCTTACCACCATCCTCACTTAATTTTTATTAATTTTAGATTGTGGCATTACTTTATGTATTGAGTTAATTGTTGAGTATAATAGAAGAATGCATATTGATTTAATAAAGACAGTCACAGCCGCTAGTATTACGGGTGCGCCAGTTTGGCGTTCTTATAAACGATCATTCGCGCAAGTGCTGTCGCAGATAAAATGCCGGTCTAGAACACTTCGCTTGTCTATTTTAAACACCAATGCCCTTGTAAGTCAGCCTATCAATCTATTCATCCACTCTCTTATCCAGGCCAACCCACTCAAGCCACCCGCAATGGAACAAAGACCAAGAACACAAGCTGGACAGCAGGTGGAAGCCGTGGGAAAAGAACTGGCACGGCCACAGCGACGACAAGAACGGTTCGCAAGCCAACTATTGGATCGCTAAAAACACTGTCAGGCACCCCGCTGTTACTGCGCGGTAATGTTTAGATTAGATTTTAGCATTTTGCGAGGCTTGTATATCCGTTTTGATCTGATTTCCCCATACATAACTTTTCATAAATCTAATCCTTTCTCTTGCTATGCTTAAACTACAAAATGAGATATTCGGCGATGAATGCGGAGGCTAGTTATGAGTTTATCTCGCTCTAACAAATAAGGTTTTAAGCGTCAGAAAGGGATAGTTTGATACTTTAAATAACGCAAATAAGACTAAGCGGAGTTGGACATTTCTCTCTATATATTAAATACAAAACGATATCCAAACCCTTTCCTGTTCTTAGAGTCAATGTGCAATTTTTGTCGAAAGAATTGTGTAATTTTAGTTTCACTTGATTTTGATATGAGATGCTAGAACCATCGTGATTTATTTCGAATATTTAATGATTTTTGGATCGCCGTGGTTATAAATTTTGATTATTTTATTGTTTTAACGAACGACCCGAATTAAGTTCCTTAATCAATAATATAATCGATATTTTTTTAATTGTAAAATATGATAGTAGTACTAAGTGTAGACTTGGATTTGTGAAGAGTTCTATAAAAGTTAAGATATTAAATAAGAGAAATAGTTTAAAAATAAACTTATTTATTAAGAGATCTTATTTTATTTCTTCCCTTTGCTCCCTTTTCCTTTCCCTTTTTGAGGTTTCGGCTCTGGTTCAGGCTCAGATCTGTAAAGATTGATTTTTAATTAATTTTAGGTTTATTCAAGAACATGCTGTTGTGGGCACATTCATTATCTATATCAACAACCTATACTGTCCTGCTGCTGGCGGGGGTCTCCTATATGTCTCTCCTATATCGAGGATATAGTGGGGGTTGACTTCACTCACGTTTCAAGATGTTTTCCTTCATCGATAGAATAAGTGATAAGAGATTTATATATAATATACACGTGTTTTTACCACCACCACCGTTAAGTACTTTACCGTTAGATAACAGTCGTTGAACTTTGTCGAAGGCCTGTATTGGCGTTTAGGTTACCACATACATTATTATATATACATTATTACATCATACATTATTACAATCTGTCACAAAAAAATATTTAATATCGTTTGCATACATTCAAACTTGCTAAGAGAATATTTTTTCACTTACTCGTCACTACCATCAGGTGTTTCAGGAATGGTAACATTGGCTTTCGATGCTTCCTTACCGCTTGCGCTTGAATCATTCAATACTTCCTGTTCCTGAAATCATAAATCAAAAATGAACATTATTAAAATCCAGAGAAGACTCACGATAATGAATATAACACGATAGTACTATTATGATACTATTAAAAGTGGTAGAAACATTTGACATATGCCTGCCAATATTTGAAATTATATTATTGATACATTTATTTACAGAACTATTTTTTTGTTTAGCAGATTATGTGTATAAGCTTACATTATTATCTATATAGGGTGCCAATTTATTCATTAAAGATATGCCATATTTTTTTTTCACATTTTCTCAATTATTTTTAATGCGCTCATTGAACATAATGTGGCATTTGATAAGCAAGGAGTATTTCATTCTATTATTTACAAGTAAGAAACTTGCATTTTTATTGGTTCTTGTCGACACAAATTAGTCTTGGGTCAGAATTTAATTAAAGACATCAAATACTTACAAATTCCTTTTCATAAACAATAGTGTGCAGTTGTGTATCGTCAGCAGAGTCGTCGAATGGATTGTACGCACTGCCCACGCTACTCCGCGAGCTGATCGACGAGCGGGTCAGTCGGGTCGTTTTGGTTTCTGTACAAACAAAGAATAACACAAACGCTAAGATTAAGGTTGCTTGTGTCGTGAATATAGCTTCAGATTAATGTAAATTCCGCCGATGTGTGACCCAAAGCACCAGATTTAATGATCATCATCAGGTGAGAGAGGTCTTCTTTTGCCATTGATTCATCGGTCATTTTTACGTGAACCAAGATATGTAGCAGGCATAAGGCACACGTTTTTTGTTTAGCAGCAATGATACCACATAAAGTCAAATGTGATCTATACTCGAAAAGTCCGTGTTCGACTCCCAGGCACTCATCTCTGATTTGTCGGTGGAATAAAATATCTTAAGAAAACCTACACTCTAGTTTCACAAAACAGATAACAATATGTACATGAGAGTAATAGGATAACATACGACTCTAGGCATTTTACGCAACGAATTCTTTTGGAACATACCTTTTTTATCCTGCGCCTTGGCGCCTTTCTTATCCTGCGCCTTTGTACTTTTCTTGCCCTGAGCTTTGCCTTTCTTTTCTTGGGCCGCGGTGCCTTTATCCTTCGACTTACTGCCTTTGTCCTGTTCAATTGTGTCTTTCTCCTGTGCTTTGGTGGGTTTCTTCTTAGCCTTAAGGTCATCACTCTTGCTGGATCCGCCTGATTCCGTACTAGAACTGGATTGTAGACCTCTGGTAGACTTGCGCAGAGTCACATTAGATGCATCCAAGTCTTCTGACGGTGATTGAATTTGTGACGGGGAATCATTATTTGCTTGGATTTTAGCTGCAAAGTGAGAGTTTTTAGGACTAGATTGTACATCTCTAGTAGACCTGCGCACAGTCACGTTAGATACGTCCAAATCTCGTGGCGGAGACGTTAGTGTTGGTGGTGACGCATTTGAGTTTGCTGCTTTGGATTTAGCTGTAAAGTTGGAGTCGATTTAAATATTAATCTTGTTTTTCTTAAGTACATCGTTTATTGATGGCAATATGATAGTGCAAAAGCAATTTATTATGATAATAGCAACGTAAGCAGTGTTAGCTGAACATAAATTGCAGCAATTTTATCGAAATGATTTGAAAAGAGTGCCGAGTTTTGTTCCGCCGGCTTTTTTCTTCCGTCACGTTCATTGAGTATGTACAACTTATGGTGAATAAAAAATATTGAGTTTTATGTAGGCCATACACGCTACGGTCTACCGTAGAGGTTACCTGTGCAAATTTGCCTGCGCAGGTGCGCCTGTGCATAATTGATTTTCGATTTTGCGCCGGTCGCCTGCGCAGGTTCAAAAAACTGCACAGGTCTATTCCCACATACGTTCCGGTTTACCTGCGCAGGCATACCTGTACGGGTAGACCTCTCCGGTGGACCGTAGCGTGTGTGGCAGCCATTAGCCATAGTTAAGTCCGTAGTCCAGTAGCGCGTAGTGTATTCTTTTTTAAATACAACTGTACAACAATTAGTAAGTTTATTTCCTTTTTTATCTCCACATTTTAAATCACAGCTCATTCATAACTGTGATTGTATTGTATTGTTTGAACTACGCGGTTGAATGTAGGCTGCACTGAAAATCAGTGTTGCAGTACTTTTGTTAGGTAGTCACTGCGAATTAGTACCTAACCATACATGATATTAATATGACGTTATTTAGGATGTATTCAGAATGTAGGTATTTAGCTGTATATCATTTTAATGTATATTGTATTTTCTTTGTTTATTGGCTTTTTTATTTTTAATTTATGTCTTAAATGTGTATTGTACTCTCTATACTTAATATGCATTTATTTTCTCATTGTTCTATTCTCGTAACTGTATCGTATATTATTTGAACAAATAAAGAGTTATTATTTTCTTTCTTTCTAATTCATTGGCATTTGATTTACCCAAACCAACTTGAATTATCATTACAATTTGAAGGATGAAACCCGAAATAAGCCTGGTGTTACCTCAACCGAAAAACAAAGTTACGTTACCTCTATCAACGTCCACTAGAGAGCGCTGGGATCGGCTTCGTTTGACGCCCTTTTCAACTCCCTCAGTCTTATCTTTCTCTGTACTAGCCTTGTCTTTATTTCTTCCAGGATTCGTATTGGAATCTTTTTTTTTCAGTGATAATTTCTTCTTTTTGCCTGTGAACATGTAAATTGTTAAAAAAGCACCCATTGCGCTGGATGGATAATGCAAGTATGCCAATTTTCTTTAAAACTATAAATTGATAGCAATTTTCTGGAGTTCCTGTATGGTCTCGGAGCTATTTGAAACTTTCATCATGAGCTCCCGCCGATTGCACGAAAACTATTAGTCAGACAAAATTGTTGAATTTGAATCCGTAAATTACACGTGAGTTAACGCCTTAATATTAAAAAAGGTGTGAGCTGACTAGCGACCACCCTCAGGCCGGAGTCTACCATCAATAGAGACTTTTCGTATTCACATAGTGCGCCTGAGAGCTTTGGCGACTCATTTGTTGTTGCAAATGTTAAGGCGGCGGTGACTACTTACTACTTACCACCAGATCTGCGTCTCCGCCCGGCTTAAACATAAGAAAATACAGTTAAATATCACACGTTCACGTAAGTTTTGATGATGATGAGTATGTACCTTTAGTGACTTTAGCCTTTTTAACAGGTGACACGCCGCTGCTGTCTGAGGGAGTATCACTTAATTCAGCCGCGGGAGCCGCATCTAAGTTAGTCGATGTCTCAGCATTGTCCGACTTCGAGCTGATGTTTTGAGGTTCCTGGGTAGATTCGGCTTGTGGTAAATCTGAAAAAACAATTTCCATTTTTATTATATTAATTTTCGTACGTACTGATCCGATTTAAAATATATTTACTTTTAGTTCGCTTACTTGGACAACGGAAACAACAACGGAAAAATTCAAATCATTTGTAAAGTCACGACCACATCAAGCACTTTTTGGAAATACCATATAGCGTCAGAGAGTATTGAGAGATATGGAACAGAATGGGACACAATATCTGTAATTGCTCTGGCGATGAAGTTGTATTGCCTTGTTGCTCTGAATTGTTCTTTCATTTTATAAACTAGCAATCCTGTTCTTAGAATGTTCTAGACTCCAGTCGCTAGCACGGCTGCCCCCTGAACCTGAACCGCTGATGAAAACGAGACAAAGCTCGAGTCACGATGTTAAGAGTCACGATGTTAAGAGTCACGATGTTAAGAGTCACGATGTTTGTATGTATATGATGTTTACACACCTTCAGATATTCTCGATAATATGTCAGTAGGTGAGGTCTCGTCGATTTCAATCTCCTCTTCTACGGTTTCGTTCACCACCACGTGAGTACTGCGGGCTATAGGTTGAACTGGAAAATATATAACCATTACATAACTTTAGATTACGCTACTTTAGGTTTGGGAGGATCGTTCAGTGTGTAGTCACGCCATCTTGTTGCGTAGATCTAGCAATTAGGTCATAACATTAAGTAAGTTTGTAAGTATACAATTGTATTTACTTACTTAAGGACGACGTGGATCTTCCGATTGGTGCCATTGAATCTTCACATGCCATTGTTCCTTCGGTAATACCTGAAAACAAGATAAATATTGATAGGAATGAATAAAATATTTCGTTATTTCATCTTTTTTATACAGACGCCATTAAGGATACTAATGTGACGTTTTAAGTTAGTTACATATTCACGTAAAAATGCTGGTTTGGTTTGAATCAACTATATTATGTGTACAAAACGTACAGTATGCAAAAATGTACAGTATGATTAGTCAGTATGCCGTTTTAATTACCTGCATCCTTCTAGAAGGCGTATCAGAGCACGATATGCTACCCAATAATATGGATTTTTTTATAATCAAAATTTCCTTTTTACTTTAAAGGAAACAGCGGCATGCGCGCATAAAGATAGTGCGTTGATAGTTTTATTCTATTATTAAACCTCGTCCATTTGCATATAATATTGAGCATTGAATGAGTGTTAGAGGGGAATGTTTTACGAAATAAGGACGCCATTGTATTCACGCATGAATATCCGGTTATCTCTTTAACCGAATGTAATGATTATCCGGTATTATGTTCACCAGTTTCAATCTGCAGCTGTACTCAAGCTGAACGTACTTGCATATGGCCATGCAAATCGTCTGTATTTTGGAGAATTATTTATCCTATTTTGTATTGTGCAACGATACAAAATTTAAATTATATTTATATGATATCAATACTACATGAGGTTGGAGTTGTACATCGAATTAAATCCGTACCATCTAATAGATACAGCATGCTTTCAGCCTTAGTGGGGTAAATAAACCTGAAGTCCTCGTGGATTGATTATTATTATCATAAATATTGGGAAACAATTAAATGAAATTAATTACCTGTGCTTGACATTTTGTTTAGACTAGATCTTTCTAATGCCTCTAGAGCTCCCAAATATCGCGTCAAATTTCTACAGGATTGCTTATCCGGCAATTTCTGTAATAAAAATTTATTCATAAATACACTTTTAAAAATACTCTTAAAACTTAAAAATTGCTCGTTCACGCTCGCAGATGTCACGTGGGCAAGGTAAAGATGTGACAGACAGACAGACAGACAATGGAGTCTCAGTAATAGAGTCAGTATGTTCCATTGATACTCCCCTTTGGGTACGGAGAGCTATAAAACAGCCAATAGCAAGCAATCGCGGGCATAAAGCAAGTATATAAGCTTCGCTGGTGGTAAGGTTCATGTGATATGGGGGCCTTCAAAAAAAGGCGTGAAGAGAACTCTCCTTCAACGCCGACGTAGCATTGGGGACTCCTATGGTGTACAAACGTCCCCACCTGTCACCTAAACTGTCGAACTTCGACACAAACTTTCAATACTTTTTTATTACCTGACAGGTAGAATATTTTATCATTTTATACATATTTAAGGATTTTGTGTTCCTTGACAACATAATACGACCTTATTTAAAATAAAAATGATTATATTAGTAGTTTCTCAATTGACGGCAAATCTCGGAATAGATATTGTTTAAAAAAGAGGATTTTAACAAAGAAGAAAGTTTTGATAGACGGGATTATTTAAATCCAAAATAAAGCTTAAGTAGCCACGTTACAAAACATCGGTAAAAAACCTAAAGGTTAATTTAAAAATAACGGTAAGAAAATTAAACATAAAATAAACGTTGAAGATGATTAACCTTCTTAACAAAGTAATTTTAGAAGATCAACAGAGTTTTTCCGAGAAAATTGTTTCTCGTGTGCTCGAAACACACTTGTTCTCTAAACGACTCGCTTTTTTTTTGTATAAGTCAAACGAAGGGGCAAGTGATACTGAGATACCAGAAAATATTCAGCGACGCCTATGAACATTTGCATCACCAAAGTCGCTAATGCTACGCTAGCTGGGATGGGATATGGATATGGGTGGTAATGCGCACTAGCAGAACATGAAAAGTTCCTATTGACGGTAGATTTCAGCCTCAGGGTAGTCGCTAAACACAGGTCACACGTTTATTTATTTTATTCACAAAATCGACAGCTCTTAAAATTAATTTTACAGACAATACTTTTGTACATAACTTTAAGCAAATTATGGATTTACAATTTTCGGTTTTGTACATACAGTGCCTGTCACTGAAGTGTAACGGCCTTACTAATAAAAACTGCTTATACAGAGATTTAACAATGATATACTTAGAAATTCCATAAGGAATGAATATCACTATACATCTGCTATACAACGATTTTACCAATAAACGCAATATAGACTATCATCTCACTATAATTTTTTCCTAATCTAACTAACGTTGGGACCTTATCAGCTTATGCTTGTATTACAAATTATAAAGTCAAAAGGAACGCGTATTTCGTTAAGTAATTAAAAGATCATGAACATATAAAAATAGTTAAGCTACAAATGACAGTCTTAAATAATTATAAGTTTCTAACTATGTTGCGGCGGATCAGTTTTAGTTTTTTTTATTAGACTATGATTTTATTTATAAAAAACGGAAGTAGCAAACGAGCATGCTGGCGACTCGATGGCGATTGGCGAATGGTCATTCCCGCCTGTGGCCGAATCACAACATGATTGCAACAATTTCTATCGATATTATTAACCTGTAAATAAATAGATTGTGGCAAACTTTTAATTGAAACTTATGTTGT
>DWNK01000485.1:0-11506 GCA_018250315.1 Hyalothyrus neleus pemphigargyra | reverse complement strand
AGGTGCGCGCCTGGGATTCGAACCTGGACCCACCGGAGCGAGACCACAATTCCCCACCACTAGGCTATCACTGCTTTTTTTATTTTTTTAATGTTAATTAAATAAAAGGTGCGAATTCTTCATAATTGGGCCTGTAATACCTGCATGGTAGGATTTTGACGCGTGTCATAAACAAAAACATGTTCTAGACTGCAATTTAATGCACACACACTTAATGTTAATGCTATTGATACCTACATGACATTTAAGTAGGTACCTACTATTTAATTCGAAGACATTTATTTAGATATTATCGTTAATTAATTACCTGCTAACTTACCTACGAATTTAATATCCGGATTTTATATTTTTTATATTTATAGGTATAGGTATAAGCTTAAACTATAACTACATATTACCTCAGCAGGTAGACCTATATATTATACATTATCGAACTCCCAAGTATTTGCCTATCCGGCACTGTTTTCCATCGATAAAGCGATAAATACCAAACAAATTTTGGATTTGAACCAGCACCGCGGGAGACTACTTTTTAACCACTGATCGATTGGTCCTACATACGCCCTAGGACTATCTAATTACCTATGTTCAAATCTTAGGTATAATAGGTACTAGATAATTTGCTTGTTAAGATTTATTTAATATCATACCTACCTAATTGTTATGTTTTAAGAAAAAAACTAGAGTCTGAAAGTAGAGCGTACATTTTTCGCATTTAGCATTGAATTATGCATATTTTCGTGCCACTTATGTATTCAGCAGATAACAATTGTTGTACATGACACCGAACTTCTACCTACATCACGTAATGACTGCATTCTTAATGAAATTTCTCGAGAGCACGTACTTAATAGATATTGATATCAGATATTGATATAAGCCATTATCTGTATCAATCGATCGATAATGTGTTTATTAGTCATTTAGGTATTATAGTTTTACACGATGTTTGAAATACAAACATTTATCAATAATCAAAATTCAGCAGGAAATCTGAAAATATATAAGAGTGTAGCTTCTGACTACAGTAGGTAGGTATAATGTTGAATATTCCTATGAAAATTAATATAAATTATTGCCTTAATTACCTTACCAAATTTCATCAAAATCGAACCAGTTGATTTTACTTGATTGGTACACATAGACAGTTACAGTTTTATTATTTGTATAGATTTTAAAGTAATGGAATGCATATTATAGGGTAACATGAGAAAATGTTACAATTTAGATTACAAAGGAATGTAAAAATTACAGCCTCTGAAAGGAGACCAGAACCCAGCAATGGGACAGCGGATGATGTACCTTCCTGTACATATCATTGACCCTAGAATCCTACAGTTTAAATAAATATATATACATATTTATAAGTACAAACAATATACATACAACTTCCATATTATACAACTGTAATTCCATATTATACAACTGTAATTCATAAATACTGTTATAAACTATACTTCGCTTGCAAAAACTTACGCCATTTATCAGTCTGAGTCTCAGTTTAGAAACGACACTCCGTCCTGACAGAACAAGGCTGTCACGGTATATTTTTAATTTTTATCAAACCGTGGTTTTAACTTCACTTTGTTTTGCTTCGAATCCGGTTATTGGGTACAGATGACGTGTAAGAAAAGTATACCTACATTAAACATTTATAAAACCCTAGATATTTATTTTGCTGGTGGTAAGGTCCCATCGTGTCACCTGGCTGGCTAGTGACCACCCTCATCCCGGAGCCTACCGACAATAGTGACTTGTTGTTTTCCGGTAGTGCGCCTGAGAGCCAGAGTCCCTCTTCCCTCTCTTCCGACCGGCCTGACGCTAGCCAGCTAGATCACACGATGGGACCTTACCACCAGTTGATTGTATGATGTATGTATAATAAGAAATACATGTGTGTGTGTACAGTTGGCTAGATTATTCCGTTCTTTTTGGTTCTACAATACCTAAGTTAGTTTGTGATATGCCGTTGATTAAAATGATAAGCCTTACCGGTTTCGCTGCCAAGGTTGTCGCGATAATAATCGCAATAAATTCTACAAAGCAACGAAAATTAACTATTGTAACAAACGTGCGATGCAGGCGGAACTAAAACTTCAAGTTGAGACATAATACATATTGAAGTCGCGGGCCACCTGAGAGTGAGTAGTCACCGTCGCCCATGAAAACCTGTAACGAACTCCATGCAAAAGAGTCCTACAAAGTCTTTTCTAGAGTTATGGTACTTCTCAGCACTTGGTCTTATATATGTCAGCCGACACCCACACCTTTCTACCGAAAACAAAAGAATATTCTTTATAATTTCACGTTAGAAATTGGTGTGGTAACGGCACTTTTCCGATAGACACCGAAGGAGATATTTTTATATGCTTTTGAAAAATCTCCTAAGCTTGGATTTGAACCCGGAACCCTTAACATAAACTGTAACCACTGGACTATCAGTTATTCTTTACAATATCAACCCATTGCTATCTGTTTTCTGGGGGGTTACTACCATGTCCTAATCAGTATTATTATAATCCTACTTCATATGTTCGAACATACGGAATAGGGTTATAATAAGACTGATTAAGCATGGTAGTAATCCCCCTGACTCTGGTTTCGTCACAGAAAAGATTAGGTGATGCTGGTCAGGTGCAAATTGATAGAGTTCACACACTCACGTAGGTTTCACTCAATATATTCCTAATTAATTGGTAAATAAGCACCTATTTTCGAAAATCTTATGGCTATGATTCAAACTTGGAGTGGGAGAACGCATAACTATGTATGTGGACTGTCGCTATTTATTCTTTAAAATAAATTAATATTATTTTACAATCACATAACAAATAGGTACTCAAGACTGAAACTTGAGTAACTTTGTAAGCAGGAATCATTAGCTCTTTCCGTACTACGGGTACTTGAACTGAATCTAAGGTTACATTACGTCCCATATGCAGACTTTCTAAGCGTCTTTCGTTACATACTGATGGAGTGGATAAGATTTGCAGTTGGAAGGTCCGGATACGAATTTTGCCCATTTTTTTTATGCTGATGGTAAGGTTCTATCGTGTGACCTGACTGGCTAGTGACCACCCTCAAGCCGGCTTTTAACCGAAAAAAGGATGGGATGAGATAGGAAGGATGGGAAGGGTGGGAAGGGAGACTGGGTTTCAGGCGCCCTATCGGAACACGACATGTCGCTATTGACGGTAGACTCTGGCCTGATGGTCATTTGCCAGTCAGGCCTGCATGCAGGTTTGTACACCCATTTAACAGGTTTTTTTTATATTTTGTATCAAATCTATAAATCATCTCGTCTATTGCGTAATCGCTATAAATTAGCCTGTATTCTCACACATAGCTAAAAAGCAAAAACAAAAAATCACCGCAAAACAAACGAACAACGCGATCCCGATCGTCGTGACTTCATCGGCGCCAAATCGTTGAGTCACGATCGATGAAACTATAGGACAGACTGCAGACCCCGAAGTGTCTCTCCTAACCCAAGGAATACTCAGAAGAATGCTGCCTCAAATAATGTGCTGGTCTTCGTTGAGTTTATACGCTATTTACTGTAGCCTCCGGCCTGAGTGTAGCTAACCACAGTCAGGTCGTTTTATTCGCAACATACATTTTTATATATTTGTATAGAACATAGTATTTCTTATAATCTTATTATTGACGCCTCGTTTGATTTATAAAGTTTTATAATAACTGCGGTCACAACACGATGAGTATGACCGCAGGATGTCGATGTTTTAAATAACTACATTGCCTTGAATGCCAGTCATCTTCATTGTTTCACATACGACATAGCTACCCCAGGGTTGCCAGGCATACAGAATTAACGAGACATTCACGTTTTAAATATTGGACCCCTAGCATGAGTTGCAATCAACAAATGCTCGATACACTATATCGTATCGACTCCCGAGTCAAGCAAAGAGTGGAAATCGGAAATTTTCGTTTTCGATGATCGAGGAAACGAGCAAAACTTGTACTAGGGGTACAGACCTTTTTTAACTGACAAAAACAGGGGTCTTATAAGTTAATGTGTGTATTTGTGTGTCTGTCTGTTTTAGTTTTTTTTGTTTGAAAGATAATTTGATCGAGGGTGTTCTTAGCATTCAGGAAAATCTGTTCGGCCGTTTAAACATGATCGGCTCTTTTCTCGTTGATCAAATTGTCTTTTCTAACTCTTTTCTAGGTCTGAGTACCGATTCCGAACGATTTGTAATTTTGTATCCTGTCACGTCAATAACATTGCAAATACATGGTAACCTTGACCTGATGCTGGAGCAACTCCTGGATCTGCAGGATACCTAATTGCTCACCAACTTACAGTAGAGGTGTCGTGTTCGGGTTCATTGGAATCGTTTTAATGAATAGATTATAATATATTCCATAAATATAGTATAATATATAAATATTAAATTTATACTTGTTATTTTTTTAATAACTACCGCCGTTTTCTCTATGATTTCTTAATTTCTTCTTCTCTATGATTTTAAATATCTGTTGACTAACACGGCTACCTGATCCTAGGCAGGACTTGTACTATAGTAACCAGATAACTTTCAACCTAGTCCTTATGGCATGTAAAAACCTCAATCTTATATTATCTTATCTTACTAATATTATTCGTTTATTTTTCTTACTATTATTATAAATGCGAAAGTTTGGATGGATCTATGTTTTTAGTATCCAAGCAAAAACGGCTAAGCGGATTTTGATGAAACCTAGCACACAGATAGTTTATAACCTGGAATATACTTACTTTTTATCTCGGTAACAGGTCTCTGCGATATATTTTGGAGGACACGCGAGCGGGCCCGCGGGCGGAAACTAGTACTACATAGTATTGTTTTAATTTTTTTTATGCAGAAATACGGGAATATTACATTTACGGTACAATGGACAGACATGAAGGCTTCGGTATTCTCAGTGAAAACTATTTTCATATTATTTGCATATGCGAATGTATTATCCGGTATAACTAACGATTGTGCTGTCAATGCCGCGAACGAAAAACAAGTGTAGCATTCATGAGGTGAACTATTCTTAACGTAATAGAAACTTACCAGGGGGGTTACTACCCTGTCATGATCAGTCCTACATCGTATATTCGAACATACGAAGTAGGATTATGACATGGTAGTAACCCTGAACACGGAACATCTATATTTTATAAAAGCTTTTATATAGTTTCACCTGTCCCGGTCTGTCTGTCTGAAATCAAATCTTGCAAGTTAAATTTGAATTCTACTATAATTACAAAGTTAAAATTTTGCACGACGATCCATTATTAATAAGTCCAACGAAAAGGCAGTGGATAGAGAAGAATAGACGGCCATTTGGAGGATGGGAAGGGTGGAAATAGAAGAGAAGAGAAAGGGTGGAATGTGGCTCTACCGGTAATGCCGTCGTCACAAGAGTTCACAAGACCTTGTCCGGAAGAGCGTGGGCATGTATCGTACGTCCCTTGTACGTCCCATGTATCGTATCATATTTCCCTTCAAAGCCGGCGTAGCTTTGGTGACTCCTCGGGTATTACAAATATCCAGAAGCGGCGGTGACCACTCACCATCATGTAGTCTGCCTCTTTGTTAGGTTTATAAATAAAAAAGACCTCTTTGTTTAGTTTATAAATAAATGCGAGCAAAACCGAATGCAGACGCCAGTCCACAGTAAAATCTATGTTTACTATGCGGCTATCAATAATTGTCAGTTTGCCAAATCGTCTTCATACCATTACATGCTACCTTTGTATTTAACACGTTTAACATTTAACACACTGTTTACACTCACACAATACATAACACATGAATTTATTATATTCATCATTATGATACTATGTAGATTGTATTTTCGACTCCCTCCGCGTGGAACTGAGAAAAAATATATACCAAACTGAACATAATGGCATAAGTATATATGTTTAATTCTCTACCCTTAGTACAAGTTTTGCTCGTTTTCGACTACTCGATCATCGAAAACGAATACTTCCGGTTCCAACTCTTTTATTGGCTATGAGCGTCTCATTCATCGTCGATGGCTCGTTCAGCCACTAAAATAGACGGATTTGGGAGTCTATACGAAATAGTATATCGAACATTTTTTGATTGCAACTCATACTAAGGGTGTTTAACTTATGACAACGATGATTAACTTATTAATATTATTTTATTTAAAAGATTATGTACACTTAAACTTAAATATGAAACATTTGAAAAATTATTAAATATTACTAAAAATTATTTTACATACAGAAATACTACACTGTTGACTGTACTCTCATTCAATATCGCATCTTGATTCATCCGATCTCGTATCCGCATCGTAACGTTACAAAGCGATATCATCTTCAGCGGCTGACTATTCAAATTAAATTGACGACTCAATCTACAAAGAAAATGTTACGATTACGACTCTATGCCGACTATAATAACCGAAAGGTAACGAACGGTTTAACAACCAAATTAATTTCATATGCAGTATTATTATCTGCAGATGTTACAGTAAAGTTAAAACGGTATCTGTCGCTGCCAAACTCCAAAAAGAAATATTTGTAGAGTAATTTTATTCCCGCCTATGCAAATGTCCGTCCAGTTTTTTAAATTCACAACTTTATTTGTATTTGCTAAGCGTTCCGCGTAAAAAGCTAAGGTTTTACCTGACTAAACAAGAACACTATCTTCGCGCTATTCCCAGGCACATAAACAAATTCTGATCACACCGGCGGCGAGGCGTCGGAGAACGGCGTCTTACTTAACTACGTACTCTACTTAAATTATTCCGTCTACTCCATTCGTATAAATTTACTTGATCTATGCAAAAACCAATGAAGAACAAAAATTCTTTTATTATTTATTTTTATTCAGGCTACTTGCTTTAACTTAATATATACAATATCTATGTAATTGCAATCATTTTCTAAGTGTATCAATGTTAAACAATAGATGTATCGATGATGCCTTTGTGGGAGATCCATGGCCCTTCATATCATCCCCGACGGACGTTTTTTGACAGATTATCGTCTATTAGTCGAAATTTCACCGTAATACAAATGTCTCGTGACCTTCATATAAACAAAAAAAAGAAAATCGGTTGTCAAACACAGAAGAAAACGGTCCTCATCTATTTATATATGCTGCTGCGTTCCGGTTTGAAGGATGTGACAAGACAATATTTCCTAAAAAATGTCCCAACCTAGTCTTCAGGCAACAATGTTTTTTGACTCGAATTAGGAATGCTGTCATATTTCGGTTAGTCACAAGTTAGTATAGACGATCGGGACTATGGACTATCCTTCACTACCTGCTTATGACAAATATTGGTGACTTTGTAATTGTTGTTGTAGTATTTTATTTGTTAAACTACATTTTTTTAAAGACATATTAATAATTATTATAGACAATATTTTTTCTGAGAATTTCATAGATATTAAGTTAAATATAATTATAATTAAGATTCTACGACTCTATTACATTCCAGTTCAGACTGCGCTACCGAAATTTCAACAAGTCCGTCGTTTTGGCGGATAACGGACAAAGTATTACCAGTATTTACACAAAAATGTCGCCTGCCAACTGTTTATTTTTATTAGGTCACTAGCGTATATTTTTAATTTATTCAAAATCAAACAACGTAGCATCTTTAGACACTACAAATATTGTAGGTATAATCGTTTATAATTTTCCTGTAATTAGTTCTAAATAAGTTTTGTCTAGCTAAATCCAAATATGTTCTCTCGATGCTATAAAATGATGATACTTTGGATAGCTTGGAGCTTTGATATATTTACAGCACTACCGATGGCCGGTAGTTCATTAGTTTATGCGTTAACTAATTGAACTTCAAAAAATATTTGAAAATATTCATATTTGTATTTTACAGTGCGCCAGAAAGAGGTCGATGACTGAGGATATGGCAAATACTCCACATATGAGCCCACTAGACTATCTACTGATATCGGTAAGTGGGCACAAGATTCAGGCGCTTGCTATAACGGGATTCCGCTGGCGGCTCTGCACACAAATTAATGGCTGCCGCTCAAGGCCGCCTACAAGCAATCGACATAGATACATCGGTTTGTCGACTATGAGAACACGGCGCCTTCCGACTCACGGTCAAGATTGAGGCCGAGAAAGCGGTCTCCGCGCAAGCACTCGTCGACAAAGCTTGCGCACCCGATGGTGTCTCCGAAACGACACGAAAACACGTAATGCTTTAAGTAATCGAATGTTAACTGAATGCAAATTGGATTTCAGTAAAATGAAGCAGTCAATCGAAATACCAAATAACGAAACGGTATAAAAAATTTTAACTATTGGGTTAGTGATGGAGAACTCTCTCCTCTTTTATCAGAAAAGAAATTTACGTTTCATCAAGTCTATTCGGAATGTAACATACATTATATCTAATTAAATCCTTGTCATTGAGAATGCATAAAACATGTCGTCAGTTCGGATGTCCATTCACAAGTTTGATGTAATTAATTTGAATGGGTGGAGCACAAAAGTGATAGCGTCTCTGGTGGCAGGCTTGGTGCTCGGTTTTTGCCTGCTCGTGGGTGTACTGTTACTGTTAGCCGAGTTTCGAGCGCCCGCCAGCGACTAACCTTGATATGTACTTTCAGTTACGATGTCTATTTCGCACTTCTCTTGTTGCCGCTGTCATGTTATTGTGGTCGAGTAACTGACAAAAAATATCAATCAAAATTCTAGCGCAAGAGCCCGCGGCACCCGCACTCACTCTTGCTCAGTATTCGGCGGAAGAGAAATGGGAAATGTTTATTTCAAATTCCAGATTTACCTGTTTACTAATCTAGAACAATTGAATGGTTTTTTGTTTAAGTCTGGGTAATTATATCTGGGTAATTATATGTTAATAAGTAAACATAAGATAAATATTTTTATGATCCGTATTATATGTGGTTATAATGGTAATATTAGGTGAGAATTTACCATAGATTTAGAATTTTTTCACTATGTTTACTAATACTAATATGAGTTAGAAATTCTGAATTATGTACTAATAATTATTTTGATAAGCAACAGTATTTAGTATTTGTGAGATTAGTAACCTAACTTACAATTTAACTAACTGTTATTACTTTGTGTAATTTCAAAATGTAGTTCATCTAATGTTATGTCCACTAAAAACTTTAAATATAAAACACCTACGTTTTATTTATTACCTACCTTACGTACGTTGATTTTTCTGAAATCTAAGAAGGAACTTTCTAAATAAATATGTTTACACTGGCACATCTTTCTGATAATAACACGGCAGTACCTGTTACTAAAAGATTACATAAGGGCGACGGCGATCGCGGGCGAGCCTTAATTAATTCTACATACCTAAATTACCTTAAAATAGCACCTATCCAAGTTACAATAAATATTATTCTGAACATCATATCATACAAATGCAACAATAACATTATTTTCAATCAAAACTACGAAGCAGCAAGCGCGGTGCAAGTTCAGTGACTCTACCTTACTTTCTGACTTGGCAGGAAGCTGTATTCGCGTTTCAAGAACCTGTTTGTGCACCCGAATATGTCTTATATTTGAGTACGTATAAATTTTCGGTATTAGTAAACATCAGGCCAGCGTTTGATAATCTCGTGTATGATATTTATATTTAGCAGATTAAAATCAGAACGTCGCTATCCAAGCTTTAACTACTTGCACATGCAGATCTCGTAGATAGAAATGTAGCAGCATGTACGAGTCCGACGGCGGATGTTCCGTTTTTTTCCGCAAACAGTTAGCCAGATGATATTTGTCTCGCACGTAGCTGTGAATAGTAACATAAATATGCATTAAATAGCATTATAAAATATTTGGTTAGTGCAATAGTCTGTTACATAACAATTAGCGAACGGACTAGCCGGCGACGTGGCGCGGGCTGCGCGGGCGCCGAGTTCGGGGTCATTGGCAACGCGCCGCAAGCTGCCACTTAGGTTCAAGGGTATCTCGGCTAGGTCTACATGCTAGCACTGAGCTAAGAAGTAACATCTACTTAGACTGTGACCAATCATTTCGCCTAACTATAAAATTGTTGGCATAACAAAACGAATTGTGATTTTACACTTTCATTGTGTGATAAGTTTCTGAAACCGATACAATTGTTAAGACTGGTTTACATATAATATATTTATTTGCGTTTGGCTGTAATAAAACTGTTACACTTATTATAAGTACTTAACAGTATATTCAAAATATTTTATTACGTGTCAGCTCTAAGTGAATCAGATCATAACGTTTTATTAAATAAAATGTAGAATTCGCAGTGCAGAAACGTTATATTGACAACGCGACATGTAAACCGGAGGCAATTCGCAGTTCTTTGTCATTAGCGTATTCTCACGTCTAGTGCATTAGCTATTTTGTCATCGCACAGGGCACTTGCAATCCTCCTTTATTATTTTACATCTTGGTATCACTGTCCTCTAATTGCTTTTAACAACTCCATAAGTAAATTGGCCATGTGATCATATGGCAAACAAACTCTACGAAGAAATCAAATATGCTTTTTAAGCCGCTGCTTAGTTCATCAAATAATAGAGACTCTGAAATCAGATGAATATTTTGCTTACATAGTTGTTTAATAAAGAATAGGCTGTGTCAGTAATAATTTGTGAAATTCTTTCGACTTAATGTACCAAGTACAGCAATAAAACCGCGCTCCACCAAGATTTGCTTTATTTAACTACATCATAGTTGCACAGTGTTCAAGCCATTGTAAAATTGTAAACATTGTAAAGTTTTGCTTTTGTATTTCTTAAGTGTACAGAATAATGGAAGGGTACGCTATGTATGATAAGGTTCATATGAATAGTAATAATAAATACTATAGCTTAATTGTGACAAACCGATTTAAGAGATTTATTTACATTTGTCTATAAATATATCAGTATTTTTTAAAACATACCTATATAAATAACGAAAGCTAGACTTAAGGTGTGATTCTCTTCCGATTTATCCATTATTTCATTCGGTTATTTACCTTCAATGTTAACCATGCGCGCATCACCCATCACATGTGGTACTTCTTCCTTCTTTCCCACCCACCGATTGGTGTATGGCCCGCTTGGTTGCTGTCATAAAGGACAGGCCATGCATAACTCTACTCCAATTGTACATGTTTTTTTTATGTATCAATGTCACGTGTCCCATCGTGTGACCTAACTGGCTAGGCATCCCATCCTTTATATCCCATCCCGTCGCTTTTCTCTTCAAAGTCAGCGACCATTGGCGACTCCTCTGGTGTTGCTAATGTTCATAGAGGCGGTGACTACTTACCATCAGGTATCTCGGCTGTCTTTTCGTTGGGCTAATATATAAAAAAAATCAAGATACCGATGAACATTTGCAACATCAGAGGGCGAAAAAGATGGGATAGGAAGGATGGGAAAGTAGGCAAGAGGGACTGGCAGGAATAAGACAAGACTCACAAGGTTATTGGCGGCTGAGTATACTTGCTAGCCAATCAGATCACACGATACCTTACC
>DWNK01000484.1:0-11506 GCA_018250315.1 Hyalothyrus neleus pemphigargyra | reverse complement strand
AGGGTTTAATTAAAATCAGTTATTTTGTAACTACGCTCTCCAATGCAACGTTATAAATAACCGTCGGTTCATATAGATATCTGTAACTATATTCGATTTACTCCGCCTCTACCAAGACTTTTAATTAAAGCTCGATATTTTATGGTATGAATCATTAAACGTTTTCGATGAGCATTCATAAAGTAATATGATGTTCATACACGAATAAGGTGTGTTGAAAACTTTTATTAAATTTCACTTTCTTTGTTACAGGTACATTCATTCAAAAGAGAAACCATTCAAATGTACGGAATGTGGAAAAGGATTTTGCCAATCAAGAACTTTGGCCGTTCACAAGATACTTCATATGGAAGAGTCTCCTCACAAATGCCCCGTTTGTAGTCGAAGCTTCAATCAGCGCTCAAATCTTAAGACACATCTTCTTACTCACACTGATCATAAACCGTATGAATGCAGCTCATGTGGAAAAGTATTCCGTAGAAACTGTGATTTACGACGCCATGCCTTGACTCATGCTGTTGGTGATGTACCACCCGGAGATGTTTTAGATGTAGGAGAAGAAGATATCGGAAGACCAGGATCACCGATTGAGCCAGGATACGACGATGATGATCCAGAGTTGTCGTCGCCTGAACATTCACCAGTTAGAAGAGCACGTTCATCATCTATTGAAAGTATTGGGCGGGAACAGAGTGAAGAGAGACCTAGAAGAATATCGCCATCGCCAGTGGAGCGTACTCATTGCCATCACAATGAACCACGAGACAGAGCAAGTCCCTATACAATGCGTCCTCAGCATCCAGAAAAACACAGAATGGGAACGTCTGAACTGTACGAAAAACGAAGATACACATCCGATGAAATAATAGAAAAAGAAATGCGTTACAATGATATTCCGGAACCACAAGTAAGACACCCACAACTACAAATTAGGAGAGATTTGCATCAAGTAGCTCCTCCTGATACATCTAAGATTGGTCAAATGGCAAGTCCTCCTATAGATCCTGGGCCTTCAGGAATGTATTTGAGTCCATTCAGAAAAAGAAGTCACCCACCCGATATTGGAGAAAATGTAAGGACATGTGCTGCTGTTTACCGAAGTCGGTCGCCTGATCCAACTAATTTATCAATGCCTCGACCGCCTATTGGAGGCGGTGATGTCGTTGTTGGAATAGCACCAACTATGATGTCAATGCCGTCGTATCACAAATTTGGACTTCCAATGCCACCACCTCATCCACAAATAGCTTATGGTCCCGTACCTCATACAGTACTTGGTCCACAACAAACAGTTGCTCAAGATTTAATCGTAAAACATGCTCCTCCTAAAGACTCCTTACCGAGTACTTCAACAAATGTTACTAATTGTAAAGACATTGCACACACCAATGTTAAAGATCCAGATGAATCGAGCTCTAGCTCAATATCGAATGGTATAAAGAATATCGTGGGTATACAACCGAGTACAAATCCTAAACCTGGAACAAGCCAATCGTCAGGGCCGAAGAAGGGTTTCAGTATAGAAGATATTATGAGACGTTGATAAAAAGAACAAACTTTTTTCAATGTAATGTTAGAAAGATTTGTAAATACGAGTATGTTAGAAATACATAATATTTGTTAAATGTAGGATTAATGTTGAAGAGTATTATTAGGTAAAGATTCACTTTAGAGCTGTGTAAAATTATTTAGAGGTATGTTTGTACGTATTTGCGTCGTGGATTTGGTTTTCGTAAAGATCTCATAAAGTTTGTTTGTGCAGTGTTTTGTTTACCTCCAAATTTAAAAAATTTAGCGTATCAAAATTTTAGGCCATACTTATGTCGTAGTGATGTTATGTTGAATTTCACAATATTAGTAAGAAACAGTTGCAACTGTATCAGATGTTATGTTCTACTTAATTTTGATTTAAGTTACTCTAAAATTAAGTCTCGACTGGTTCAAAAGATGAGTGTGTTATTTATTATTTAGATATTTTCCTTTTAAGATGGCAATGTTAGACTAGTTTTAAATTTATTATAAATTTAGATATTTTTGCATTTTTATTAAGTAGTTATGTGATTTGAAAAAATTGAGGCAACTTGTAATATTATTAATGCAGCAGTAGATTTTATAGTTAAGAAAACTGATTGTATTAGATTTAATCAATTGTTATATGAAAAATTTTGTACTTAGCATAAAAACTGCAAATTATTTTATATGGAAGGACTAAGTTGAATAGACACCTAAGGTAAATAAATCTGTAATATTTATTATTGGATATGATCAAGATACAAGAATGTTTGGTTGTACTTGTTGCTCAGATAATGTTTCTATTAGTTATGATTAAACTAGTGTTGTATAAATCATTTTTATATATTAAATTTATAATGACATAATAAACTCGTTTTTTTACGTTAATATAAAATTTCTTAGTTTTAATACATAAATTTCTCATTTATAACAAAGACAAATATGAAAGACGTAAAGGAAAGAGACGTAAAAATTATAACAACGAATAGTCTCTTTTTAAGCCAATATTAATGTGAATAAAAATAAGTGGGTTCGATAAATTACGGATGATTACACGTTTAACTTACAAAACGTATTGAATCATAAATAAATAGGCATATCTTTTGGAATTTTGATTCCACATCAGGCAGAGTAATATATAATAGATTTATAAAAAAATAAGGGTTTTTCCACAAAAAAGTATGTGTGTAAAGAGCCCAAAAATGCGCCTTCCCTTTGCTTTTCACGTTTCAAAGTACTTCCTCATCTAATTTTTTGGTCACTACCCTTACTATGAGTTGAGATCAACAAATGCTCGATGCACTTTCGTATCGACTCCCGATTCCGCCTATTTTATTGGCTGAGCGAGCCATCGACTCGATGACCGCGGCGCTCTCAGCCAATCAAAGAGTGGGGATCGGAAGTTTTCGTTTTCGATGATCGAGTAGTCGAAAACGAGCAAAACTTGTACTGATAAAACTTGTAAGGATACAGGTTTATAACAATTAGGCATCTGTAGAATGACATTTAGTTGTATCATGTATCGAATACTTACAAAATTAGCGTTGAGGAGGTTTACCTTCGTTTCTTTATTTACTTTTTACAAGTAGCATATAGACACGCAATTCGTCCGAGGTTAAGTTAATTACCCTCTATTAAAACCTGAAACAGATGAGAGTCACGTATTAAACTAATCTGGTGAGTTGTGACCCCTAAATGGATTTAAATCTTACGTCCTTCATAATAAAAAAAGTGGTGCAAACACTGTTTTTATTATACACAAAGCTATGAGCCAGATTTCTTTCCACCCTTTCCATCCTCTGCTGGCGTATCCTCAGGGCATATGGGTTATTGTCTAATATTGTCTAATAAGATGCGGGTCTCCGCATCATGCCATAACAGGCATGGGCAATTAACATACATAATTAATCCCATCTTTCCCCTCAAAGGCGGCAGACGTAGCGGCATATGCTGTTGCAAATATTCATCCACGGCGGTGACATATTATCAGTTAGCCCGCCTGGATCTTCATTAGGCTTAAACATAAAAAATAAAGAGCTTATTTACATTTATGATTGTCAAAAATCCAGCTAGAACTACCTACGCAAAGACAGAGCTTCACCGGAGGCAATAAGCTCTATAGAGTGAAGTAGGCTTTTCTTGCTTCAGGAATTTTAAGAGCTGACGCAAAAATTTATAAATCTTAAAAAGTCAAGAATATGCAAAGCCGTAATACATAAGAATATACAAACATAGTCCAAAGTACTCCAAAAAGTATGTAAGGTATACCACCAATAACACAAGAAGAGTCGCTAATGCCCGCCGGCTTTTAAGGGAAGAGGGACGGGATAGGATATAAAGGATAGGAACAGACACTCTGGCTCTCAGGCGTACTAACGGAACACGACAAGTCGCTATTGACTGTAGACTTCGGCCTGAGTGCGGTTGCTAACAGTCCGCTCACACGATGGGACCTTACCAATACCATAACCCAATAACATAATTATGTGGTCAAAGAAAAATAGAAGTTTGCCGTAAGTAGTAGAAGTAAATGCTATGCTGCATGTTATAAATAGTAACTTTGTTCTACAAATAAATAATCCACTAAACCACCTAAACACTCAGCTCTTTATAGCCTATAAGTTTATTTATAATGATATGCCTAGCGTCATAGATTTGAAATCTTTGCCTAGCGTTGTTAATTGTGCTAACAATATATTCGATTCCAGCATTAAAGCAGCTGTCGAATAAAGAATCTATTCAAACATTGAAGGCCTAGAAATCATTGATAGTAACAGGGTTAAAATTATGCATAACAAGAACACAGAAGGCAGACCGACCGTTGTTCTTCCCACATCCACTCTCAGTCGACGCGGTTCAAATAGCACATCTTGTATTTACTATCTAGTGTTGTGTTACAGTACATTCCGAGGATATCGGCTTACGAATCCAGTTGACTACTCTTCATTACGGTTGTATTGCAATTTGCAAGTAAAACTACACAATAATAGTCCGTGAACTAGATAAGAAAAATGCAGGTACCCATATCCTAACTATACTATAAATGTTTATGTGTCTGTTATGTTTCCATGCCTTGAGTATACAACTGATCATCTTGAATTTATCCAGAAACAACAGGATTTCGAGGTTAGATTTTATGGTCGTCCGGCATGTCAACTCGGCCTTTTATTTATGTATACCTAAGCCAAGCTACCTGATGGTAAGTAGTCACCGTCCCCAATGAACATTTGCAACACAAGAGGAGTCGCTAATGTTACAGCTTTGACAGGAAAACAAATGGGATGGGATAGGAAGGATATGATGAGTAGGGAGTCTGGCTCTCTTCCGGAACGCTATCGTCGGTAAACTCCGGCCTGCGGGTAGTCGCTAGCCAGTCAGGTCACACGATGGGACCGTAACCCCAGCAAACGGTTCCTCCGATAAAAATCATCTGACATGAAAAAATTCAAATAGTTTCGTTAATCTTAATGAGTAATAGCTAATTATCAATATTACAAGAAGAACAATAGACGGCAGTGATAGCCTAGTGATTAGCAGTTCCAGGTTCGAATCCCACGCGCGCCTGACGACCTATGACTTTTCTAAATCATGTGCGCATTACGGAGTAATTAGCACTTGCTATACTGTGACGGAAAACATCGTGAGGAAACCTATATACCTGAGAGTTCTTAAAAAAATAGTTCTCAAAAGGTATGTGAAGTCTATCAATACGCACATGGCCAGCGCGGTAGACTATGGCCTAATCCTTCTCATTCTGAGAGGAGACCTGAGCCCAGCCCGGATAATGATGGGTTGATGACATTATTTATGTATCTAATTTTAAAAGCTTAAAAAATAATATTTACCTATAACAGGGGACTCTTTTTTCTTTTTATTAATAGTTTTATTGTGTTTCATCTTTCTCTTTCTTGAACTTTCTACACGTACACTACTAGATGAACTATCGTCAGATAAACGACTTGAATCACTAGAACATCTACTAGGGCGCCTCGAATCTGGGCTATTTTCGCTGGCATCATTCGTATCCTTAGAACAATCAGATAATTGTAATGCTTCAGTTCCATCAATTGCCTTTATTGTGCTATAGTAAAAATCTGTGTCTCCCTTTAGCTTATGAATTATCTTTACATGTTCTGGAAGTTTCTCAAAGTTATAATGTTTATAGTTACATAATTTACAAGCATATCGAAACCATTTATAATGTTCTGCCATGTGTTCATATAAATCTAAAACTTTTGTGAACCTGTTATCACATTTCTTGCATTGTAATTTGTCCATGTCTATATCTGTTACACATCGTTTGCTAAGACCATTGAAGTTACTTTTTTCAATCTGGCGAGCAAAGGGAAGTTTCATAGTGTACTTGATTTCATTTAAATTATCTGTATTGTTTTGAGTTTCGTCTGTAGTTTTTGCCAACAATATCTCGTCAGATTTATCTTGAATATCTTTATCTTTATGCACATCTTCATCCATTGGTTCATCGGATTTTTCTTTCTCTTGTTGGCTCTTTGATTGTTCTGGAGTCACTTCAATAACTTGTTTATTATCTGTAATATTTGTAAGTTAATTAATTTATTTGGAAATAGGATCACAACCGAAATTACTCTTTAGAATTATACATTCCGCAAGTTGTAACTGAATAATGCTTTCTATTAGATTTCTCTATCATGGGTACACGCAATGACAGCACTACCGAGAAAACACTATCCACATTAGCTGGGAATCGAACCTGCGATCTTTTACGGACTACACGCATTAAGCGTTGCGCATAATGATCACACGCGGGTCGTCAATATCTTTAACATAATTTAAGTTCTTATGCGCAATATTAAAATAATATGGTTTATGGGGTCGTAGTTAGTTAACGCATTGCTAATGCTCCATCTGCGTAACGCGTTAAGTAAGACATTACCTTGCTTAACGCGTTAGGACGCGAAGTAGTAACATAACAGCATCACAATTGCCAGATACGTACCGTTCAAGTCCTGCGAGCTAGTTTTGAGGGGCAGAGTGATTGGCGGGGTGGTCTTGTTGTAGTCCTTGCGTATCTGTATTTCTATCTTGCGGGCGTCCGGGCGGCGGGCGAGCGCGCGCGACCGCGGCTGGCAGGTGTGCGTGTGCGCGGACAGCGCGGCGCGCCGCTCGAACGTGCGCCCGCACCCGCCGCAGCGCGGCACTTCGCCGTCACCCTCCATGTTGTCCATCCACGCCTGTAACCAAGACCGGATCCAGCCTTTAAGTCAGGGGGGGGGGACAAAGTAAAATGGACGACACGAAAAAAAATCTTTTTCTAACTATAGATACCAAACATTTTGCACCTTGAGTAAAGCGGCGACGAAAAGAACAGCATCATATCCGCCTAAGGAGATAGATCGGGATAAGGGAATTTTGCATTTTCGTAACTTTTGTAATAAATAACAAAAAATTGTTAAATTGTAAATAACAATTTTTTGTTATTAACGGTTAAAAGACCGTTGTTTCCGCTCAGTGTTACAATTAGGCGATAGCGTAGCTAATAATAACGTAGGTAGGGTGATCTCGCAAAAGATCTTTGCAAAAGTATTACGATTGGGCGATGGCATAGCTAGGAATACCGTAGGTCGAGTTATCTCCTGTTGTATTTCGGCCTGTCCGGCGTAGCAAGGAGAGGGGGAGGGGAGGATCGTAGACCTAACTTCAGAAGATCGTGCAGTCGCTTTTATGTGTGCGATCTTAATCATCTCAGTCCATCATAGACCACCTTAGTCATCTTAGTCCACTTTAGTCAGGAGTGGAAGCGCATCTGTGATCTGTGACCTGACTGGGAAGCGACCACCCTCAGGGCGGATTCTACCGACAATAGCGATTTGTCGTTTCCAGTAGTCCTGAGAGCCTGAGTCCCTCTTCCCTCCCATCTTATCTTTCCCATCCCAACCCACCCTTTTTCCCTTCAAACCCGGCGAGCATTGGTGACTCCTCTGGTGTTGCAATATTCATTAGTAGTCACCGCTACTTATGAATATTGCAACACCAGCAACAACTTTCCCATCGTACATAAAAAAAATACAACTACAATGCTATTTACCTGATTTTCCTGATCCAGTCTCTCTTCTTCTGTAATCTTGAGTGGTATGATGTGATTCTTTGCATTATTCTTGCGCTTTTCATAAAACGCAGGTGGATTGTTCATTCTGAAGGCTTTTGATTGTATTGACTCTCTCAGTCTACGAATCTGTGCTGCAGTTTTCCTATAAATATTAAACAATTGCATATTATGTAATGTTACAAATGTGTGTAGACAGTAGCTATATGTTAGTGTAATAATTACCGATGCACTTTAAACAGATGTCTATATACACTCCATGACGTGGAAAATATTTCTAAACAATCTGGACAGGGGTACACCAATCGACTCTCTAGATGTTTATATTTCATATGAAACTTCAAGGTTTTCTGTGTTGAAAACTGCAGATCACCTGAAAAGATAATGCCAAAAGAATCCATTAATAAAAAGAAGCTTGAAATGACAATGAATTGATCTGTAAACATGATTATGATTGAAGGGTTTGAGTGATTCTTGTCTAGCCAAATTGGAATTATCTGCAGAATGTTAAAAATGTTCAAAGGAGTTTCAGGGGCGATTTTAATGAACGATTTTGGCTTTTCACGTTTAAAAGTTGTACAACTTTTTAAATCGGTTTATATATATATATATATATATTCAAATTTATACAACTTTTTGAAATTATTATTTTATTTGGTATAACTAACTGCTGCTTACTTGAGCAAACAAGGCTTTACTTATTCAAAGATCAACATTAACCTTAAATTCTTCAGCCTAGGAGGAGCTTCAGGAGTAAAAATACATGTGATGGACTTCAGTTCAATTGAACTTCATATGGCTTTCCCGTATGAAGTTGATCTCTGATCATAGATGTCCATGGACAGCATTGATTACTTACCATCAGGAGCTATTGCAAGTTCGGTTGTTACTTTAATTTTACAAAAAAAATTTTAAGTCAACCAAATTCAATAAATACCACTAACACCAAAATTAAAAATATACATACAAATTTTGCACTTCAATATATCTCCTTCATCATTTTCTTCATCATCACTAATTTGAATAACACTCTCTGGGTCCTTAAGTCTCTTTGGTGTTGAAGAAGCCTGCATATCTACCGTACCATCACTATTTAAAGTTGCATTTTCTCGAGATATTATCATGTCCAATTCATTCACCTAAAAATATTTAATTTTTATGCATAAGTACAGTACAATTACACAGGGAATACTTTAAGTTAATAACTATGACTATGTTTGTTTTATGAATTATATTGGCCTGTTCTGCAAAAGTATTTGTTTCAATTCCTAATTGGGCAAAACATTAACATGGTGAATTTATTTAGAGTAGACTATCTGTTTGTTTGTATAAGCATTACACAGAAATTATATACCCTTGTATATATGCAATACTATATAGAATTCAAACATACTTGTGCTTTCATCAGGTCGGTACTATCATCATTGCTTTTAATACTTTGATATACAGCTACATTACTTTTGGGGATTTTTTGCAAAACCATTTCTGGATTCTCAAAGCTGTGGGGTTGATTTCCTTTAGCTGAAGATAGCCTTTCAATTATTTCTGTCAAATCTTTAGTGATTGGAATACGGTCACCACATTCTTTTTGATTTATTGTTTCTGATCTATCATCTCTTAGTGATTCATTATATAATTCCTCCAATTTCTTGATCCTTGCTATTTCACTTGCCTAAAATAAAAAATAACATATAAATATACATAATCTTACAGTTTAATACATTTCTTATTTATTTTACTGGTCTCCCAGAGACCTAGGCTCGACACAAACAATGTGTTTTTCAAGTAATGCAAAATTAAACATTAAAATAAGTATCACAGTTAGTCTTCATTAAATACAAAAGAATAACATTATAATCAAACCTATAAGCATGAATATTATACAAAATGTCCTTAAATACATGTGAATACTACGATTTGATCTGTCATAATCTGAGTGTAAACTTATGTTCAAAGGTGAGATAGTAACAATTTACTATGATGCTTTTAAATATACTTACAACTGATAATGTTCTTACAAAGTGCCCATGAACGGAAGTGTCAAATTTTTCTTTACAATACACACGCTTATGGGAGATAAAGTTTGCCAAACTCCTAAATATGTTACGGCACACTTTACACTCATATAATATATCACATTCATTTGTTAATAAGTTTTTGAGCTGGAAAGTAAAGTTAAATGTAAGTAAATGATATAACTATTTAATACAATATTACAAAATAGTCCAAATCTTACTTCTTCAGTAGCAAGGTCAAAAACTTTTCTAGCTTGAGCAAAGCCTGTAATGCTTGTATGTATAGGCTTCCTTAAAAGGGTACAATCTAGGTCTTCAGACTCTTCATTAGTTGGACTTGAGTTCTTGTTTGCTTTACCCTTATCATCCTTTGTTTTCGTTTTAGTATTTATTTTATTACCAGCCATTTTAATACCTAGTGAGATAAAGTAATAGATCAATACTATTTCTTTTAATATTTTAATTCATCAAAAAATTTTATTTAGCTAATCTTTGTCAGTTTTTGGGCAATTTGAAATTCGTCACATAAAATAATATGTATAGTGTTGGTGTGATAGGTACGTATGTACAAATCATTCAAGAAAGATATATGTAAACTAGCTACACAATTGTTATCTAATAGCTACACTCTTAGAGGTCTGTATTAATATCAACTCAACTAAATAAAATCAATTAAAATGAAAATTAAATTAATATTTTTACATGTACGCGGAATTCAAGCATGGTTTTTAACGTGAATGATACCGACCAAGAGGTTCCTAGCCTGTTAGTCTCTCCCTCAAATTCCAAAGATATCGGAAGTCCCTACGCTATTTAAATGACTACATTGAACATTAAAAGGTTTACGGAAAACGAGGCATGTATTAAAAAGGGTTTACTCACTTGGAAAATCATAAAACCGCTAACTTGAAATCCATGTATTCCGTCAAATGCGCCTCCATCACGCCTCCATATTTAACAAATGAATACCTAGACACCTATAGCTACCAACCATCACATTTATATCTACATAGAAATAGAACGCCACTGGCACAAATTGTTTAGTTTGACAATTGAATATAAATACTGGGTAAAATATATAAAATAAATAAATATATAATTCTTATTTATAATATTAGATGAATATTGTGGGAGTTAAGAAATAAATAAAAATCATCAAGGTATTCATTTTATTCCATGAATGCTGAATACTTTGTTGAATTATCTGTAGCTGTACGCATTTAAAAAAAGACTTGTAAAATTGTCAAAATAAAACCATGAAAGACACATTGAGCCAGAGTTGCTTGTATTTCACGGTGATTTCAGTTATATCTTAGGTTAAATGTTACATTTAAATTCGAACATAAAACCACTAACCAGTGACCTAATATCATTAAATCTGTGAGAAATATTGTTTTTACTGTCATATAATGATTATTAAATATTCTTTTGTTGTATCTGTCCATGCCATAGAGACAATTTTATTTCGCGATAAGGATTGACGATTCAGAACTTTTTACTTTTTGACTTTTGACGTTTTGACGACTTTCGCGAGTTGTCTTGTTTGTGGTCTTAACAAAATATAGCTCTTCGATTTTTGCATCTAGTGTTTTATTTTATTAGAGAGAATTATTGTAATAGTTGTTAAAAGCTTAAAAGTGTATTGAGGGTTTGTGTTACGGTCGTTTTCTCAGTAAAACCTTAAAAACCAAGTAAGTGAAGGTGAAGGTGTCAGTGTCACAAAGAGCTAACAGTTTATTTTTGCCGGTGAATTCAAAACATAATTTCAATAACTTGGATTATTTACAGCGATGGCTTGCGAGGTGGATCAACAGAAAAGATGGCACTATATTAGAAAAATATTAGAAAGGCCTGGACCATTCTGTCACCCTGACTTCGAACCGTCTGCTGAGAT
>DWNK01000483.1:0-11508 GCA_018250315.1 Hyalothyrus neleus pemphigargyra | reverse complement strand
CATGATTATCCCCTATATAGTAGGGTAAGTCATTGATATAAATAAGAAATAGGAATGGACCGAGTATCGAACCCTGCTTTTACTATTACTTTTATTGCAGGAGTCAGATATAATATATCATTGATGTTGATTGATGTTGACTTGTTCCTTTGCGCATAGTCGACTATATCGAGTAGGTAAATCACATATACAAAATATGTTACATCAAAACAATTTGGTTTACAACAAGCAAAAAATAACAGTTTAATAATCACATATACTCGGAATATCTCGTAACATTTATATAGGTATAGTTTTACAAATACAATTTGGATATTTCGGTTTTAATCAAAAATAATTAATACATATCATTAAATTATATACCTATCTGTTTTATACAATTAATTACAAACAGAGTTTTTCAATAAGGCTTCCGCGAACTTTATAATATTACGTCCTTCGATGCACTGGTCATAACTTGGGACTTAAACCAAGCGCCATAAAACTAAGAAATGGACCATTAAAGTTACTTGTTGGACGAACTTCGTGGTTAATATCTTACAACTCGAGGTTAAATGAACCGAATAATATTGTATAAGATTATATTATTTCTCTAGCATTTTATAAGAAGTGTTCCAAAACTTGACTTAACTATCGTAAATCTTTCACAAATGTACAAATAAATAAATATCTTTGGTCACATCACGTGCGGCCGTTTCATTCACAAACTAAGAAAAGAGAGTAGATGCTAGATAATATGGTACATAGACAACAGTAACTGATAAGCATACATATACATTTCTAAATTTATACACAATTTACGCACAGACAACAAATACGTGTTCATCACAGAAATATTTGTTCTGAGTGGGAATTGAACCCTCAACTTCTAGCCAGCAATTAGGTTGACTATCCACAAGACCGACAGGCAAACTAATGTATGATCAATGAACTTACAACAGAAGTTTAGCGCCCAAAACAAAATACTCATAATCTGTAATCTATATAAAATTCCTTTACTGAACTAATTCTACTTTAAACTTTGTTTGTTAGTTTTGTGTTATTACAGCACGGGATGGGTCTCACTGGGTTATTTATAGTTATTACGGTAGCAGTAACACTGCCTCGTCTAAAGTAATTAATGTAGTGTGAAATACAGATCATGTGGCGGAATGAGACACTTTGAGCCTAATATTTCAGCAATTAAGATTATTTAAGGTTTTTACTTTACACTGTAAAATAGCAGCTAATGAGTGTGACGTGACTAGTCAGCGACCACCCTCAGATTGGAGTCTTGCCATCCTGTTACATGTTGTCCTCTTGTCCTTAGGGTCTGTGGTTCAATTCGTGGTTGTTTCCTGTGAGCTAAGCGTCACGAGGTTGATATGCATCGTAAATGCATCGCGGGCTTTAAACGAAAAGGGGGTAGCCCTTTTCGTTTAAAGCCCGCGATGCATTTGGCAACTTTTCAGGAAAATGTCCATAGCCGACGGTGACTACTTACCATCTAGCCTTCTAAAAAAAAGTTACAATGTCTGATTGACCACTAACCAGAAGGATTTAGGTCGTGGGTTCAATTCCCGGCTAGACGAAATCTAAATGTTGTGTATAAATTACTTCTTACGACACATGTACCTTCATAGTATTGAGGACAGTAAAGGTTTGTATAGTCATAGATCTGATGGTCTCCTGAAAACTAAGATGAAGAGAATCCTGAAGAATAAAGGTTTAGAAGTAACGCGACATACTTACATACACACATATAATAATTATAACGATCATCATCGTTGGGCTCGGGTCTTTTCTAAGAATGAGAACTAGGCCATAGTCCACCGCATTGGCCAAGTGTGCATCGATAGACTACACACACGTGAACTTGCAGGTATGTGCATTTCTTCACGATGTTTTACTTTTAACTTTACCGAAAAAGTGATAATTAATTTATGTAGGTACATAATTTAGAAAATCAGAGGCGGATTCGCGGGTTCGGACCCACCGGAGTAGACTGTTATTAATAAGCACTAGGATCATATTTATACACTCTTGATTTCTTTACTAACTTTAAGTTTATTCAAAAATGAAACGTGTAGAACCTCAATTCTGGTATCAAATCTAGATTAGTTCCATTTCCATTTCCACTCGCATTGTTAGCAAACAGTTACCGCGAATTATCTTTTTTCTTTTTCCGATCCAATGAACTTTTATTTGGATATGAAAACTGTCTGAAACGGCTGTGAACTAAATCCGTACAATGCGAATTTATTTTTCACCTTCAGCTTTGTGTTTCATATTTAGTAATAGAAAAATAACATAGAAGCAATAGAGCACAGTGGTTGAAAATTGCGGTCTCACTCTGGGAGTCTAAATTCGAACAACAGGCGTTCGAATTCGAATTTATTCGAATAACCTCTATGTTTCTAGCTCACTATTAGGTACAACATTTTTACAAGCTTTATCGGTGAAGCAAATATCGTAAGGAAACTTACACGTGTACAACGTGATAGACAAAGCCTAATTCATACTGAGGTGCGCCCAGAAGTGGGACAGTAATGGGTTATCGATAAATGTAAAAAAAAAAAGTAATAGGGTTAGGTTTATTAATAATAATGAAAAAAGTATTACAAAAAAGCAAAAAGTTCAGTAGTTAAGAGTAAGTCTCCCACAGTAGGATTGGAGTTTTAATTGCCCTCGCTCGAAAAATAGTACTTTAAAAACACTGTTTCAACTGGCTGTCATTTGTCATTACTAAGGATAGTGCACATATCCTTATTAAACTCTAATCGAGCAACGGTGATAATTTTGTTTTTTTATTTTAGCTGAAGACTCGAAGGACGATTTGAAAAACGCGAGCAGTATGGAGGAGCCAAAGAAAGAAGTGACGCCCACCGCCTGATCCGGGCGCTAGCGCCGAGCAGCGGACCTCAGTGCTACGCGAAAGCGTTTTGTATTCCAACGGGACATCACACTGTGTAATTACTTGCAGACATTGATGGCTGAGACGATGCCAATACTATCTGTATTATACATAAGTTATTGTCGACAGCAATCCCCCGTGAGACAATTTTGTCTAAAATTAACGAAATTTTGTTTCTACACTTCAAGGTACGGCATTGAAATGTGCACCTAAAGATCTTCCTATTTACAAGTATTTTAGTTCCATAAAAGTAGATTAAATTAATAATGACTTGAATTCCGACCGAGTGTAAAAACTATTTTATTTAAGTAATTTAAATTAAATTGTGCGTTAGATATAATTTTGTCGTTTAGAACATTTGAGAATGTTAGATCATTCAAAATTATGAAAGACAGGATACATTTCTGTATGAACACTTTAGGTTAATTTTATTTATAAGTTTGGAAAGCAAAAGAGATTGTCAATTGCGAAATAAACTTAATTAGCTCAGTAATCAAGCAGAAATATTTACTATGCACCAAAATATCCATTGCTCATTCTTTTTTTTTTCACAAAATTAGTTAAAAGCGTCCTATTTCTATAAATGCAAGTTTCTACGCTCAGCGAAATGGCTACACGTCATTTTGTAAATCTCAATCTCAAAAATATTTCTATGTAATCTCTTAATAATAAGAGATTACATAGAAATATTTTTCACGTATGCGGTATGTTCATATGTTTTTCAATAGAAATAGATTTAAAGTCTATTTCTCAATCCAATCCAAATTCTAAATAAACCAATTTATATAAAGACATTTCATTAATATATTATATTGGTTATGCTTTATATTCGGTCAGTAATGGACATGTAGTATGAAAATTATGTTTATATAGGCACGTGTTTTGATTGGTTGGCGCACGGCAATAATAACTTTAATGAAGAGTGCGAAGGTGTAATACATTTCTTATAAATGGTGGTCATTAGCAGCTAAAATTCTACTACCCTCTCTGCATTCTTAGCTGATATTTTTGTATCTGCAACCAAGAATTTAGATATGTTAGAAATCAACTGTATAAGTCAGTACAAATATAATTAGTAGTTCTTTGCATAAAACAGTACCTAGTAACTGACATATCATGCCCATTTTTTTGATACCCCAATCCCTGAATCTTCGTAGCCGTACTCATGTCAAAACTTAAGATTTATAATGGCCTCGACTACTGTCTACATCAAAATTCATGAGGATTACATCAACGACACTGCAATAAATTAATGTCGTACATACATACAAACCCCGTCCGAATCGACCAAGACCGCGAGAAGTGACAGTCTGTCAATGATAGTAATGATTAACTTAGTTGTATATGTAGGTAACAAATGAAATTTTCTTACACATGCGCCAATGTTTTCAGCTAACTGTAACTAATTGTTTATTACGATTGTACACATACGATAGTCAATCTCGTTTTGCGTAAAGTGTATTAAATATAAATTATAAACAATTCAAACATTTACGATGTACTAAAATCCCTTAAATTAAATTACAGACTACGCAACTAAGTTATAGACTGCATTGGATCTTTTTTGCATTTAATTTATAGGGATTTTCTTAGTTTCTCTTGTGTAAGCGTAGATTAATTTATTGTAATTGTGATCAGGATAGACTTGCTCTCTCATTGTTATGATAATGTAATAGTTTTATCAAAATGTAAAATTTTGCATCGCAATACCTTGTCATGTCAACTCAAAACTAAGACTCACTTTTATACAAATTATACCCGCACATTAATATAAATTACATAACCGCCCTGGAAAGTTCGATAAAAATTATTGTTCGATTTTTACACGACCTGGTGATTTATTAAAATCAATTTTATAACAATTAATGTAACGGATCTCCTTAAATCTGCATCTTAATCAAGTTTATAAGGTTGGTTAAACTTTTGTTGAAATCCCCTTATATATTTCAGATTTCATCCAAAGTATTTGTTAATGATGCTTCATTACCAATTAAATTATTATTGTTATTATATTCTCTTTAAAATTATGGCAAGGTGTTGTAAATACATAATGATAATTCAGGTTTAAAAATTTCTATATTCACATAAACATAATATTATATAGTAGATGTGTTAAGGCTTCTATCAACTTTTAAGCAATGTAAAGGAATACTATTAGGTTAGAACTATTTTTCTATTCCCCATTTAGAAAATAATTAAAGAAAAATGCCAGTCATTGGCATTTAAGCATTCAATTCATACAGTTAATTATCGTCTATAAAATCAGTACAAATGTACTTGTACAACACAACTACAAAAATTACAGTTGTTTTTTTTTGCAATTTAATATTTTATATCTTACATATTCAATGTAATTGGTTAAAAGATTTGATACAATAAGTATATGCAAAATAGAACGACAGTCGTGGTTGAAAAATGTCAAGAAATATATTATTATGGAGGTAATACGTTCTAGTCCTATCGTGAGTAAACACAATTTTCAATTCTTTAACTTTTTAAACCAATCACTTTGTATATTGCTGATATGGTTTATAAAATATTCCGAATTTAAGATCCTATTTATACTCGAATACGTCGTCTTGCACACTAATAATGTGAAGGTGTGTTAATTATAAGTACACTATCTAAAATGTCAAAGTGTCTACTCACGATGCTATTTTACAATTATTTATGTACCTATCAAATATTTTAGGCCACGTCTAGCAATACCTACACAAAAATGATAGAGATGTATTTATAAGATCGAGAACAGGCCTTATAGATTTAACCATTTAAAATCTTCAAATTACTAAGTCCCAATACAGGTCAGTGATTTATATTAATAAATTGTATAATGTAATAGAAGAAATGTCAATAAGTTATTAAGTTGCACTCAGTTCGCAGCAATTGTTAATGTTTATTGGTAAACACTGACTTCCACGAGACTGACAATAGAAAAATATAGAGTAAGTAAAGAAGAACGCATAAACGGTACATAATAGGAGAAGTCGTTATTATTATGTTGAATTAAATGATCTGTAATTGTAAATTGTTTTTTGTAGATAATATAAAAGATACCACCAGATTTTGATTCTGTATATCGCAAGATAATTAATTTACATTTAGTATTATTTTGCAATAAGAACAATCGAATGCACAGTAAAACAGTTTGTTATTTAAGGAACGCTAAAGATAAGGTTGGATTCTGGATATTGTGATGTTCGTTTAATGCAAAACGGATGTTTAGGATGTTCCATGAGGAACAGAACTAGATAAGACTGTACATATATTTTTTATTTGTTTTAATAAATGAGAATATGTCTTAAAGTAGATGTTTTACTGTGACTTTCCCTAAAGATCTCGTCAAAAATAAAGCTGACTGGTTTGATCTATGGATCTATTTATGCGAGTATGTAATGTAAGGACGCTATTAAAATATTGGCGCGAGTCATCTTTTTTTTTAGGGCGCCGTACCCAAACAGAACCCTATTCATGAGACTCCGCTGTCTGTCACGGAGCTCTATCTTACGAATCTTATTAGCTAACCATTTGAAATTTTCACATTTTGCATATGATGTTGGGATCGTCGCAAAAAACACATATCCAAAAGGTGATATAGATTTACTGGTGATGAGGTCCTCAATCATCGTGTGACCTGACTTCGACCTCCCTAGGGCCGAAGTCTACTGTAAATAACGACTTTTCGTGTTCCGGTAGTGCATCTGTCCCTCCGGCCAGCCTTCTTATCCCATCCTCTTTCCCCTTTAAGCCGGCGTAGCATTGGCGACTCCTCTGCTGTTGCAAATGATCCTAGTCGTCGGTGACTACTTACCATCAGGTATCTTGCCTGCCTCTTCGTTTGGCTTACAAAAAATAGTTGCACTTTAACATCCATAATATACACTTTTCATAGTGTGTAGGTCCCTACTTTGTATTATACTTCGGCCACTATAACTAATGTTAAAAATGAAAAACGTATTATTATTTAATATTTACCTATACGTCCTTTCCTGATTCATAACGAAATAGCAACGCTAAACTACTGTGTATTGCTTTCATAAGGTAAATAAAATATATTTTTTGCTGTATAATATAATGTAATTTAAAACAGATTATCACAACGCTCTAGACATAAATTGCACCATAAAATAAAAGTACCTAAAATCAGTCTGGTACCAAAGAGCTAGACAAACCCAATACAATAATTGGAATGAATATAAAAATACTATGAAATAATTTAGCAATAGTATTCTATTATACATCTACGTTCAATCAGTAATTTTACAAGAATCTGCAATAAAAGACAGCCTTATATTCAAAGGTTAAATGAATAATAATTGATTTTACAAATAGTTATCCTAATGAACACTTAAAACTTACGGGGCAATATATCTACTTATAATATCGTAAAATTGAACCATGTCCGATTGCGAGCGATCGCTACACTAAAAATCTCGCACGCTTTGAACTTCATCAAATCACACTCTTTTATAATTTCATTAAATTTGACCGATCGCCACAACTGTACATTATTAAAAGGAATGTATAATATTGGAAGATATTACGATTACAAATTTATATTAAAAACAGCTCTAATAAATAATAATATTATGTCGGACATGAAATAAACTTGTGCGTATTTGTAGGCCTTTAAAAATATGACTAGGTAAGACCAATCCATTGAGAATTAATTACTTATAGTTCAAAAATCACATCATCATTGAAATACAATATTATGTTAATCATGAAAATGGCACATCTGCTAAAATTATATTGTACCTTTTATTTCACGATTAAAATACTCACATTCTGGTCATATAAATGTTATGTAGATACTAACTTTAAATATTGCATTCGTCCTTGTCTCGACACGTGAATAGTCAAGATTACAACTACATACATACATGAAACAAAATTTAATACAAAGTTTACCTTCGTATTAATCTGTATACACAATGTCACAATAGCCTTACTTAATTCACTCAACATCGTTCCACTTCGATATCTCGTCATGTTTTTCAATTTCACCCCAACCAGTTTTATCAATATCTGATCCTTTTATATCGGTACAAATTCTAAAAGAACACATACAAATTACCCTCCAGAATACATGAAACAATATATACTAGTAATTAAGACCTTTAGAATATTTGTAAAAATATTTGATCCTTCATACGGTTTAATAAATACTTGAATTAGTTGCATAAAGAAATGTCTGTGTAATTGAGCAACGTTTGGGTAATATGGCCACAAACATCGCAAATAATCACGATACCTTAAAAATGCATTACGAACTATAATACAAACAATTAGATAGTTAATACTAACTCAATCACAGTAAATACAAAATGATTACAGAGAGTTAACTACAATTACTAAGAATGCCACAGTGGTGTTATGTTGCAAATGAAACCGTTAATATAAATAAATTAAATGCGGCTTCGTGTTCATACATTAACGACTATGCATCAGTAACTAGGTTCTAAAATGTTAATGTCTAAGTGGCACAATTGTGAGCATCGGAGAATTGAATCCCTACAGATATCTGTAAAAATCTGGACATTGAACCCTGCTCCACTATCACGTAGTCGGCCGCCGCTGGTCTACTGCTTCCCTGCAGTTCAGGCTTCAGCGCCTTCTGCAATAAAATACGTATTATGAATATTTCTATATTTTAAATACATTATAATTTATATAATATATAAAAGTTTAGAAAAAATCTAGCCCTAACCCTAGGATATAAACATTCTAGGATTCGAATTCCACGCACTTTTTTTTCAAAATCATGAAAAATAATTTATTTATCGATTGACTATGACTATTAATCATCATTCGCTATTTTTCGACGGGGAGTTATCCCGCAACGCCGGCTCTGGGGCAGAACGAGAGGAGAGGTCGCTTTAGGTGCCAGGTAATAACCTAATTCTATCGAAAAATAAAATGTTGATAGAACCTTATTTACCAAAAAGGGTTCGTCTACCTTTATTAATACGACCCTAAATGAGACTCTTTGGGTTTGGTTAACATATCGTAGATATTTGGAGTAGGAGTTAAGGAGGAGAGGAGAAAGAGTTAGATTGGAGTGACTCGATCATAACATTTCTTAATATTAAATTGTCTTAATATTTCCTATGTCTCATTCCTGTCTGTTTTTGGTATTTATTTTTACTTAAGGCAAAAAGCTATTGAGTTTCAATATGTTAAAACCGCTAAATCGTAATGTATTATAGATTTTAAGAAACATTGTATTAAATCGCTGTATATTTTCCGAATAATTAAAGTTAATAGGTAGTATGCAGGCTTTGTTCTCATTAGTATGTCAGTCTATTAATCTGGACTTGACCATCAATGTAGATTAAATCATTTTCATTATGCCACGCATTGGGGGCAACATTAGGTTAATTGTTGTATCGTGCCACTCAGTGCTTTATAAAGTAATAATTTAATTATACTCACAATATTAAAATAATATGTACCTGGGGTTAAAGGATGATCTCGTAACATTGAACCTGAAACATTTAGGTGAGAATTTAAAATTTAATTTATTGATTTTATTGTAGAAAATACAAGTGTTTATTTTTAACAATTAATAATATGTAAAATTTCATAAAAAAACACATGCACCATATAGATTTAATAAGAGCTACTATAGAGTAAATGTTCACCTATTTTTTAGGATAATATTAAAAAGAGTCATCCAGCTAAATTATCATATCGTTAACTAGAAAATCCAACTATAAAAGAATTACAATGTTCATAATCTGTTCTACTTCGAAGAACTAGTTTAAACCTACTGAATTACTAAAGTGCACTATATAAGAAAAAGAAGTATATGTACCATGTCAACTTTATAACATTATATATTGAAGAATAAGTAATTTGAAAACATGCACAACTTTTATTTACAACTACATCATGTAGAAACAATAGATTATACAAATAGTAGATATAAGAAGTAAGTAATTAATGTATAAAAGTAACCTGATATTAATTTGTTGAGCTTGTGATCTGCAAACTAGTGATTACACATTAAAAAATAAAATTTACACTAATTTATTTGTGCATTTTAAAAATGTAACTTCAGCATTCTTTAAATTACTTGATTAAATAATACAATAAAATAATACATTTCATTATTTGCATTTTTTATTTTGTCTAATGAAATTTATTTAGGTGTATGTGTGTCTAACAACATTCAATAAAATCTAAACGTAACAGTTAACGTAAACGTTAACGTAATGTTCATGTGTATTGCATACATAAAAACATTGACCATTCAACCGTTGCATACGCAGATACAGGTGCACATAACGACATGATACGTAACAATGTACAGTGAAACATTGAAAGCGGCAAGCCAGCGTTTTACCTAGTAAGGCGGAGTGCACACGGACACTATAGCTCAGTACAAGATAGCGTCAGAAAGTTGGTTACTGGTTAGTGCGGCGCCCGGCGTGATGCCCACGATGCTGCCGCCGACGCACGCCTCCACGCCTTCTGCACACCACCACCACACGTCAACTCAAACACTCCACAATCTGACTCCTATACTCGACGTAGACCCTAGCCTCGTCAACGATTTAGTATGCGCGCCACTTGCTAATTTAAGCTTCGTTTACTACTTAGATTTATTAGGAATATTATAAACTAATGATTAAAAAGCAGTATAGAAATATAAATAGTTGAAAATGGAGTTACGAGATACGATTTTAAGGGGTTAACAAATTACGGATTCTTTACTTCAACTTCTTTACTTAACGGATAGCAAATATATTGACAATAAAAATAAAATGGCAATGCAAATCATGGAATACGTGGAATTAATGATACAGATTTAGAGATAATAAGATTATTAAATAATCTTTCTAGGCGGCACAATGTGGCAAATAAGGAATAATACATAAATGAATACTTGTAGAGTCTTTGAGTTGCAATGCAAATGTATGTTACCTTAATAATAATCCGCGAACACCCAATAATTTGATTAAAATTTATTTTAGGATTTTTTATTTATATTAGAGACAATTATTATTAACAAGTAAAAGTCATTAAATGGAAAAAAATTAAAACCATTTACTTTATCATGCAATTTTGAATAGATCTTTATAATCCATGACTGGTATTAATAGTAACATATGTGACAGTAACATCGAAAGAAAAAATAAGAATACAGAAATATAGAATTGTCTTGTTCTGCATAAAGAAAAAAAAATGCACTGGCAGGCCTGCTATGACTATATATTCTTAATTAATAATATTGGTGAAAATTAATTAGAATACACATAACTGGTAAGTATTATTAATTACCAGTTATGTGTATTACAATTCTACATTTATTAAACTAAAGTCCAGCAGATCTATCAGCATAGAAATCTATGGTGATCTTATGATAATAAGATGCATCACACAGAAGCAGCAAGCGGTATAGAGCCTTAATGAACCTCTATGAAATATTAATATTTTCTTTAGCAATTATATTATGTCATTAATTTTGCAATGCAATTCTATTAAAAGCTCGAACAAATACTCATACAGAATCTATGCCGCTTGCGTTGACAGACGACATTTAAGGCAAGTTTGTGACAAAGCAAGATAGGAAGAAGGAAAGTTAATCTCGAGTGACATTTATTTATAGA
>DWNK01000482.1:0-11508 GCA_018250315.1 Hyalothyrus neleus pemphigargyra | reverse complement strand
TTTTTATCCTTTTATTGAGTTCACTACACTTTACTTTAATTTATTTTGAAATCGATTATTTAAATTATTTAGCAATCTTTCTATATGGCGGTGTAATATTCGACCTATAGTTTGTTACGGCTAAACTGAAACAGCATTAGTAAGTCTGCTTTAAGCCTTCTCCAAGTGTGGGGAGATCATAATAACGGGACATCTTTCTCTCTCTCTCCTTCAAAACGTAACGGAAACAGAACTCTCGTTCAAACATGGCGTAGCATTAGGGACTCCCCTTTGCAAATATCCATAAACGACAGTGATCACTTACCATCAGGTGGCCCGCCTGTTTCCTCGTTAAGCTTATTAACATAAAATACCTTACCAGTGATACAAAGAATTTTAAATTCTGCAGCAATATGTATTTGACATATAACAAAATCTATAGAATTTTCTCTGTAAACCCACGGAATGCCAAGAAAATACAACGTTGCGTTAAAGACTGAATCCTTTAAAATTCAATTTATCTGTAATATCTGTTAAAAGACTAAAATATATTACATTTCTTCTACGAACATTGACATTACATGAATTTTAATTGAAATCTCTACAAATTAACACTTTTCCATATCTACATAAGCGTAATCAAGAATTTTATACATACGAGTACGATTACGAGTGTGTGGCGGAATGTAAATCAAACCAAAGTTAATATTAAGTTATTTTGTAAGTTGATTCAGACCGGCACATATTAGTTTGTATTCCCCGATATGGATATTATAAAATCCATGGGGAATCAGTTCAACCTCAGTAATATCCGAACTCAATCAAGTTTTTGAAATGAGGAACACATCCGCCTGGGAAGCAAATAATTCTGTTGATATACAGTTGCAATCTAAGTACATTGCGCTGCAATGATTCGAGTTCAATTATTTTTTGTATTGGTAATCAATCCCTTTTACGAAACCAACTGGTAGTATGGTCCCATCGTGTGAACTAACTGGCTAGCAACCACCCTCAGGTCGGAGTCTACCGTCTATATCGACCATGTTCCGGTGCCTGAGAGCACTAAGGCACCTGAGAGCCAGAGTCCCTCTTCCCATCCTTCCCATCTTTTATATCCCATCCCGATTTTCCCTTCAAAGCCAGCGACCATTTGTGACTCCTCTGGAGTTGCAAATGTTCATAGGCGGCTTAGATTACTTACCATCAAGTATCTCTCAAATATTTTATAATGTATTTTGCAGGAAATTACTCAGAAATTACCCATCAATCAGAAATGTATTTACCGAGTCTTTTCTAGACCCTTTAACCTGTCGTTACCTCCACCTGATCCTTGTTTAGCTTTTTTGTTTCACTGTTGTCCATTGAAACTTTGTTTCTGTAAGTTTATTTCGCTTTGAACGTAAAACTACGATGGAGATGCAGCACGCGCTGTTGCCGTACGCCATGTCGCGATGATGTACCGCTTTAGGTAGAGGGTGGGAGGGGCGTCGGATCCTCATTGCGTTGCAATCAGGGAGCGTTTGATACACTGTTTCGTATCGACCTCTGGTTTTGAAGTTTAAATTAACTGACGTTCTCGGTAATAAAATTTTCAAATTAATATTAACAGTACAGTAACCTTAGTACATGTCATGCTCGTTTTCGATCACTCGATAATCGAAAACGAAAACTACCGATTATTTCCGATTAATTAATTTGATTGGATGAGTGTCGTTCATCGAGTGGATAGCATTGTCAGACAATAAAATAGACGGTATCTACAGTCGACACGAAATAGCGTATCGAGCAATTATTTCAACTTATACTAAAGGTGTAGTTCTTGTTCGGATTGGTCGGTCATTGCTTAAACTTGGGCGCTTTGTTGGGTCGTCTCGGCGTTACGGTATATACATTTTTCTGTTTGTTTGTTGTACCATCCCGTGATTTTAAATATCTGATGTTAGAACTATTTTACCAATATAAAAATATTTTTAGCGGAACTAAAGCAATGTAAACCACATTGCTTTAGTACCAATCACAGGAAACTGTGATAATAATTATATTGTATTTTGTCGTCACTACATAAAAGCGAGCATACATCTAATTCGACTTTTGATACAAATTCATCAATTAATATTTTTTCAGACTGATTGGTCGAAGTATAATTTAATTAATTACAAATTAACAATAAATTTACAATATTCTCACAATTATTCATAGGCTCTGGTGTTGTAAATGTGACTATTTACCATGAGGTATCTCACCTGCCGTTTCGTTTGACTGATACATAAAAAATAATGTGACATATACTATGATAATACTAGCGGAAACGCCAATGTCCCTGCTTGAACGCAAAAAAATAAAAAATCCAGGAAACCGATTCCAGCACCATCGGCCACCGGATCCAATTATGAATCTAATCTAATCCCTAGGGACCTGTCAACCAATTAGGAGTTTTTTCACCAACACCCATGTAGAAGAATTATTTACGTTATCAATATTATAAGACACCGTTTGAACAGTGATTGGTACTGATTGCGAAGTCTCGCACCGTGAATTCCAGGCACAACCGACTTTCCTAAACAGGATTTACAAATTTATCAAATCTTCCTCTGTCTACATGCCCGCGAGTTCCATTTTATTTTCCGAAGTGTGAAGTCCGTTCGGCCAGCATCAAACACTGTGAAGCGGGGCGGTCTTTGTCGTATCCATTCAAAAGGATCTCAGCAGTGGAATAGTAATGATAATGAATAAAAAAATTATAATGATATGAATACAATGAGGGAGAATAGATAATAAAAAACTCAGTACTCTAATTAGGTCATTAGTTTCTATTGTTCAACTGTATAAGGCTTCTATTAATCTAAAACACACTAAATAATGTAAGCGTACCTTAAATATTTACGTTCTTACTTCTTATTGAAATATACACGGTGATGGGGTGGTATCAACGGAAATCGATACTGCTGGTCTCAAAGTATGAAATATAGTGCTGGAGTGAGTTATTCACCTTGTATTCTGATATCTGAACGATCTTAAGATAGGTCAAACAAATAATAATTCATTTATAGGTTAAGAAAAGTCACTGTTATTCATAAATGATTCTTGCTATTTTTATATATATTTTTTAAATTGCAATAATTTGTATTTTTGTTAAATGTTATAATAAAATTGAATGTATGTATAAAATTTCGTACTTGTGCTGTATACCTCAATATAAATTGCTGGTGGTAAGGTCCAATCGAATAACCTGACTGGCTAGCGACTACCCATAGGCCGGTCGGTGAGAGAAAATTACTAGCAAAACATACTATCTGGCTCATGGACCATTGCCTGAAACCTATCGGTGTAGAATCAAGTCATGCTTTTATTATAAATATTGTCATCGGAACTCCGTAGGTAAGAGGAAGTCATTAACTTGCAATATTAGATCGAAGAAGGCTGATAGACATAGAGATCGGTAAATAAAAAACGGAGAGATCACTAAATAAAATTTAAACTGTAAAAAGGGAATATAGCTCTTCCGAAATCACGCTTAGTGAATGGTTACGTAGACGAATTTACGATATATAAGCAAAAATTATTGTCATCCGTAAAACTTAATTTTGCGGCTAAAATACCGGGTACCTGAAAAAATGCCGCTATTAGTGAAATTTACAATACTAACTAATCACAATACAAAAACAAGTCAGAATGATATCATATTCATATTCTTCATATATTTCCTTGATTTTTTGTACTTATGTTTAACTCATGTACGTATTATTCTCAACTCATATTAAATACTTTTAGTTTTTCACAATAAAAAAGTTAGAGAGGAGAGGGTCGCACCGTGTCCGTTTTGTCATACCTGTCCATATCATGTTTAAACGTCGCGGATTGTGCATATTTCACTTTACTGTAACTCACGATTAACAGAATGCTTCTGCTAAAGTTTTGTCCCCGTCGCACCGTGCGTGGTCACGGCATATCTATGTTAGCTAAAATTGTCTCGTGTATTTCGCTTTGTCTGATGTTACGAATATTATTCGAATCGCGTCACAATGACCCTTCATTTGTGCCTTTGAATTTATATTCGAATATACGCCAAAGCGTAGTGTAGAATATTAAACAATTGACTCCCCAAATCAAAAACAATGAAACGACATGGAATGCGTAAAGTCGATCTGTTTGATACAACGTCCAACATAGAATCAGATGTCGACCGCAAATGACATGAAGTATTTACTTGCCAAAAATGGTTACATTTGCCTTTACAGTTTTGATATAATTATAAATTATACGTATTTTAAACTTTTGTACCCATATGCATATGCATATGCATTCCCGAGATAAAGTTAATAACATTTATTCCGATTTATCGAGAAAATAAAAATCGCAGAACGGTGTATATTGATGTATTATAAAATTTAGGAATAAAATAATTATAAAGGCGGTTTCTGGCGTACGTAAACGTATATGATTTTTTTAAAACGCTAAAATACTTCTATTATATTAAAATTGTATCATTTAAATGTTTTTGTTTCTTTATTTAATGTTAATTGTTTTTTTATTGTTATTAAAGCAAATGTTTACCGGTCTTAAGTCCGCCAAGTATGAAGGGAAAATTGGAGTCCTTTATTACCTACAAAGTTTAATATCAGTTGAGTAGTCTGAAATTCCGTGTGGCGTTTCCGTAACTCCGTCTCAGGTCAATGAGCTGCGGTGTGGCCCCGCGTTAAGTACAAAACTGGGATAATAATTATTCACTTTATATCGGTACTGCGTAAAGATAAAAATTAAATTACGTATAATATTTTATATGATATGAACACTATCATATGTTGAAACAGTGCAAGTAATTAAATCGGCACCCTGTATTTTTTCATGTAATATTAAATATCTACAAATTGTGCATTTTATTAAATAATATGGCAATTAAAAAAGAATGTGAACATGAACTACAAAGCAACTATAATAAATTACATATTTATTATATTATTAAGTAGAACTAACCCCGTTTTTGAATATAGATAATACAATTTCCAATTAATATTTCTGCCATTTTGTATTCCTAATAAGTAAGTGATTTATATATTACTATTAAAAAAATTATATACTATGTCATAGTACAGTACTCATACGACAGTACTCCGACCTGATGTGGTCTTGATATCAAATAACAAACGTAATTTATTTTTTTTATATTTAAGGAATCCTGAGATAAAGTGATTAATACTAGTCTATACCATTGTATAAATCTCGAAAACTACCTGGCCTATGACGATGAAATTTGGCATGGAGGTAGTTTATGAATAGGAGACGTCAGCTAAGAAAGGATTTGAGACCTCCCCACTCACCTGAAGAGGTAGAATGGGGGGAGAGAGTTCGTATTTCACGCGTTGGAAGCCGCGCGCGCTAAACTCCTATATAATAATATATAATCTAGTAATTAGTGGGTACAGTACGGCTCGGCTCCGTTTGTGTATGTTCCAATAACTCCCATTAATACGACTATGCAGATATTACTAGTGCAAGCCGCAGACAAGTTAGTTGTGAAAGGGTATTAGCATAGAGGAATTGAATCCCGACAGATTACTCGAGTACCTCTTAAGTTCAATAATAACTTCGAGACAGATGAACAGTTTACCTATCTTCATAAACAATCTTCTTTGAATCTATGCTCCAAATATTAATATTCCACATTATTTTGACTGCACACTTTTTGTGCTCACTGTGCTCGACGCTTTTCATCTACACAAATGAAGCTCTGTTTTATTTAAATCGACTTTAACGTTGTTCCCTCCAAATTGTTTTGTCTTCCAAGTAATCAGATGTCATATGTAAAGTGATCTCCTATAGTTCTGTGATACAGACGGCGAGCTACGTCGACTTCTTCTCATGATACATACATAAAGTCGCTTTCGAAATAATTGCCTCAAACTTAGCTTATTAGTGATTTAGGCCAATGACATTATTTTTTCTTCTCTGTTAGTCATTTGGTATGTATAAATAAATATTACTTCATTTTATAAGTTTATAAGTATCTTCTATATTAATAATAACAAATATTAGTTAATTAAGTATTTAAGTAATATTTGTTATTACGAAATCAGAAAATGAAATATTTTATTGGGTTCTAATTCGACTATTCTGCCACTAACTTTATTAGTTTAAGTATTATCATTTTATTTATTGTACACCGTAAGTAGTGATTACTTCTCAGTACCATCTCAGCATTACCAAAACTAAGGACAAAAATAATTATGTGGCCAATTTACTTTTTGTTTAACACCACAAACGGTTTTTCGGAATCAAAATAATATGATGGTTTAGGCGGATACGATGGATATTATTTGAGTTATAATTTGACTTTTTTTCTACTACTACATTCATTATAAGTCTATATATTTATTATATGCCTTTATTAGTAATTACCAATTAGTGGAAACTTAGCATTACCAATAATAAGGAGATACATTTATGTATCAATTAGATTTTGTTTAACAGAACCCTTCCTGTTTCTCCGTGTCCGATACGTATTTCAGCGGATTTTAGGGTTCCATACCCAAAGGGTGCCAATGGAACTCTATTAACAAGGCTCCGCTATGTGTTCGTCCGTCTGTCTGTCATAGAGCTGATATTTTGCACCTTAATAGATAGAGATTTCACAGAGAGTATTCTATGGCCGCTATAGCAGCAAATAGTAAAAATAAAACGAAGCGACTCTACATATTTTGAAAACTAATTTAATAATAAAAAATATGATCGAAACCTTCGTGCGCGGATACGACTCGTTCTTCTCTAGTTTATTTAAGCTTATTATAAATTTCACATTACGTTGTCAAGGAATACAAAATGCTTAAATATTTATAAAATCATCACAGTATAATAGCCCTTTATTGTTCCATTGCTGGGCTCTGCTTTCCTCTTATAATGAAAAGATCACTGCACCGCAAGCCAAGCGAAAATTGGTGGATTCACACACCTTGGACAATATTTATGTAAATCTCGCAAATATATATGAATTAGTTTTTCTTTACCGAGGTAAGTTAAGAGTTACTAATTACCATGGTAGTGGTAGAAGAATTAGTAACACAGGCAATAAATAGAATAGCAGTGCTTGACTTATTGTATTACAGAATTAATAAATGCCTGTCAAAAGTTTAGGGTCCATAATTTTTTTCAAGCATGCTACTAGTCAATACCTATTTCATTATGCAAATGGCATTGTCTAAAGTAATATTACAGCTGCTATAACTTGTCTGGGTGCCGCTATCAACGCGGAAAATCTTTACAATTGACACTTGGGTGATTCTATTGTAAATACTAATATCAATTCTTATTTCTATCAAATGCCACGTGCTGCTTTATAGATCGTTAATTTGATGTAATGCTTGATTTTAAACATAAAAAGAAAGATAGGAATGTGTATTTCGGAAATGATGAGTGCTGCAATAAAACATACTTAATTTACAATATCAATAATAATTGAAATTTTAAAAACAGTGAAATATCTACCTTAATATTATATTCACAACCTATAACATGGTTGGTTTATGTTTAGATGAATTGTTAAATAAATAAATTATATATATTCAACCCGATAAAGGGCTTTTCACGCGCTATGAAAGAATCAATGTCGGAAATTGTCACTACAAAATAAGAAGAATATTAAATTGTAGGTGTTTATTATAAGGTTTTGTCCGCAACTGTACCGACATTCCTCGCGTACCGGACTGCTGAATCCTTTCACTCCACGACATTACACGCGCAAACTAATTCTTAGAACCACATTCAGATACTGAACTACGGATACATACATAATAAGTATTGTAAAAAAGCGGCCAAGTGCGAATCGAATTCTCACAAGAAGTATTTCGAACCACCGCGATATATTTTTAACTCATATCATTTGTAACTATTGTCATTATCGAGATTGAGCAAAATTCAAGAAATACAGCCTTGTGACCGACGGATGAACGCAGAGTTGAACAAAAGCAGGTAACGTAGCCAGTTCTGTGCCAACTAGTATCAGCGGAACAGTTGACAGTTGACACGTTTGCTCATATCCAACCTTCTAGATCCCGCTAAATCGCCCACTAGTGTATGGACTACAGAAGAATGATTAGTTTTTTTATTTATTTTACATCTATGGTAAACATTATCATCACTAAAACAGTGGCACCTTTTAAATTTTGAATTAATTTTTATGTTTTTTTCATCATTCGATAGTGAGGTGTCACCGACTCTTATAGAGACAGAGCAGTGACCAAAACTGCACCGCCTTTGGCTAGGACTTATTTTTAAGAAAACCGCTGTCATAGCGCTGAACGAAGCGCGGATCTACGAAGTCGCGGCAAGAGCTTGTTACAAAAATAAAATGATGCATATTACACTGATTTGATAGTATGTAATCAAATAGGAAGGTCAAGAGATCAATCATCGTAAATTCAGTACGATTAATAGTTTTTTTAAGGCGGATTTGGTACAACTTTGGCACATCTCCGTTTAGTAATTGCGGAATATGTACTCCTATGACTCAATTGACATTTTGAAAGCAAAATAAATTTATTATTATTAAAAGTGGTAATACTAGTTGAATTCGTTTGCGGACCGCCACAGCGACGCCTATTTCCTTAAGGTGTAAGACATCATAATATGATATATATTAAGTTTATAATATATTTTATTATCTTCAAAATGCGAGATTTGATTTGATGACCACAATTGAAAAATAAAATGTGGTCCAGCTGTGTTTGAAAAGGCAAAGTAACTTTTTCAATGCACAATTTTTTTTATGATGATAATATTATATTTTAAATAAAAATATAATATCATCGCTAAAATTGTCAAACAATTTCAATATTTAGGCTCTCATATGATGTACTCAATGTTACTGTTCGCAAAGCTCATTCTCATAGTTTCTACACACGATTAGTTTCATCGTTATCTACTTTAGTTGCAATTCCATTTGGACGCTGAATTCCATTTGGATTTCCAATGGACGCTTCTTCAAAAGCACCCAATTCAAAACTGACCGATAGGTACTACAGTTTTTTTGCTACAAACGTTCAGTTCTAACTGCAATCTTTTGACTGTTCAGATTTATCTAATAAAAGGTTGATTAGTTGTCAGTTGAACTGTACAGCTTTCAGTTTTGCTTACATACGTAATTATTTAACTAAACAGTTCAAACTGTACGTCTGTAGCACGCATTATTATTTTGATTTGATTATAATAAGACCATAATGCCGTAACAATAAAATTAAATGCGTCAAAAAAAATCCTGGTATATAATCTACATACCTACATTTTACCTACCCACACACATTTTAATTACATTACATTTTAAAATAAAACATTTAAGACCACAAAACCATTGTCATTACTTATTTCAATTTGTTATTGTTCAAAACAGCCTTAGTATAAAAGGGAAAATATGCGGCGGTTGAATCATTGAAAACAAAATATTCATTTGATTTTCAAGAATTAAGTACAGTCATGTCAAAACTGATACCAAATTCACGTTAAAGTCTATATTTATATACATATGAAACATTGAAGTATAAATGATCCAACGACTCAGAAAAGTCGAGAAAAACAATTGTAATGGTACACACGTAACAACACGGGACAGTAACGGGTTGACGATTAAGACGGTAAGTAATAGGTTAAAGATGATTTGCTAGAAGTAGCGGTAGTACGCGTATATTTCCCAAAGTCAAGTTATCTGTGCGAGTGTATGTCGCAAGGTTGGAAAGGTCAGCGGAATACCGCGAGACACATTCCGTTCAGCCGTGAACTTTCATTGCGCAGACGTCTCTGTTTATTTTATTTAGAATAGCCGATTAACTCGCAGCTATAGTATGTGTTAAATTGCGAGGTATTTTGTCCAAATTGCAAGTACTTTTAGAATAATAAAATTTCACCTGGCAACAATGGCACAATTTCATATTTACAGCCGCATTGATTCTGTATTCGTCTCTACCTGAATCTGTCCAGAGAATGGATAATTTGAGAGCAACTAAAGTCATCATAGATTGGATACCCCAGCAGAAAATTTCTCGTGGTAGAACCAAGAAGCGTTGGAAAGATTGCATTGATGAGAAACTACTCTAAGCAAGATAAGCAACAGGAAACGAACGAGCCTTAAATAAAGATCACTGGAGACAAGTTGTGGAAGAGGCCAAATCACACAATGGAAATGGTAAGAACAATGAATTTGGCCTTAATAAAGTTATGGACTTTTTTGGGGGCGAGACGAACAAAAAACTCTTGTGGACGATGTTATTGAATAGATGCATTGACTTTAAAAATCAAGTATTTCCAGCTATGACAACATAAGTAGTGGTGCGCCTGGGAGCCAGCGTCCCTCTTAATATGTACTGTCTACATTCTGTATACACACAACCCTGTGACAGATGGACGGACAGATATTGGAGCCCCAGTAATTGGGTTCCGTCGGCACCCTTTGGGTTCGATCAATTTACAACAAAGGTCGATATAGGTCGAGATCATAAACTCTACAACATATTTTTGTTCTCGCTCTCTATTCAATATGTTAGGGATCTTCTATAAGGCAATAAAATAAATTATTATTAATTTATATCTTAAATATCTTTTACGAATAATACAACAGATGGCGCTGTATACAATATGTATGTTATGGTATATTATAAATGAATTATAGATGCAAAAAAACCGATCCTTTATTCATAATGGGATTTATTTATAAAACGGAACTTTACAAGAACCATACAGGTATTACCATAATAAACCATAGTCCGGTTCGATGTTCTATTTTTAAAAACCTTACATAGATACTTTTATCGCAGTTAAGGAAAAATGGTTTTACTTGTATATCCGCACTTTAGTTATTTTGTATGACTCTTTTGAAATGGGGAAGGCCGCTCTACCACAATAGGTATCTTTTACATTAATGCGAAATTAGTTTTGTGTGTAATAAATAAAAATATGCTAGGTTTTCCGCAGTTTTAAAATAATTGCGCTTTGGTTAGCGTATATATGCATTTCCGGCTTATTTTCTCCTTCTTATACTATTAAATATAATTCCAATAATTTGAGTTTAGGAGTCACCTGGTAGTGCGAGGGTGAAAAATTTGGCGGCAGCCAAAATTTTTGCTACGTTCGGGAACTATGAAAACAGACTCTTACTCTCCTTTTATCCTGAACTTCCCACTGTGGTTGGAGTTTGGAGTGTGCACTAATAAAAATCAAAACTGTTTTTTTATTAAAAAATAATTAAAAATTCAAACGATATACAAAGGTAATGAGGATATGAGGCCTAATTACTTTTCAAACAGCTGAAAGTAATATAATTATTTCTTTGTTTTTTAGAGTTAAACCAATGTTAGCTTATTGTCTATCAAGAATAATATTCTGTTAATAAAATTCTGAGCCTAAGTTGGTGCAAATACTTTAGAACAGTCTCTAATCTGACCGTCTAGCTATGTATCTTGATATATTACGTCTATTTTTAAATTGTTTGCTGCTGGTAAGGTCATCATGTGACCTGACTGGCTAGCGATCGCCTTAAATACAGAGTCT
>DWNK01000481.1:0-11513 GCA_018250315.1 Hyalothyrus neleus pemphigargyra | reverse complement strand
AGACAATGTTCGACGATAGAAATTTCATTTTTTAATAGTCTAAAATGTGGAATAAGTGACTCTTAGTTAAAAAAAACTACAAAGTTAACAAAAAATTTGCATAATTTATACTTAATATATTTTAATTTTATTACAGCCTAAGCAATCAAACACAGCCCAAGATAATTGTTATGGAAAGAATCATAGTAAAGAAGCAGGTAAGTCAACTTTTAAATCACCTTCGTGTTGCCAATACATTTCTGGTTAATGACTAGGATGAAATACCAATTTCTATAGAATAGAGCACTGTTTTGTGGTTTGAAGATATATATTATATTATAGTAAGGCAGAGTCGTGTTATTTAGGCTACTTATATTTGATTTATAAAGCTTTTCAAGATGTACAAAGACCTTTATTAAGCAACTCTTCTGGTTTTTGAAACTGGTGACTTACAATCAGGTAACCTCTTCGCTAGGTTTAATGGGACAAAAAAATTGTCATCTGTGATGTGATTAATAAACGAGTAATGGCCCAGTTCTTCCACAATGTCAATAAGACCTTTGTTACAAAAGTATATTTATATACATTTTGTACATTTTTTAAATATATTTTTACTGTAGTATGACTATATTTACAGAGGAACTGGAGCTGACAGGATCGCCATTAAAACTAGACCTAAGTCTGCACACAATTCTTGATGACACCATGCTCTCTGATGAGCCTCAACTATGGCGGAAGGAGGAGGCCTATCATGGTCCCATTCACATAGAAAAAGCTAGGTTTGTATACGAGTAGTGCGACTGAGAGTCAGAGTCCTTCTTCCTACCCTTCCCATTCTTTCCATCCCATACATCCATTTTCCCTTTAAAGCTGGCGAGCATTGGCGACTCCTCTGGTGTTGCAAATGTTAGTAGGCGATGACTACTTAACATCGAGTGTCTCGCCAACATCTTTGTTGGCTAACACATAAAATTGTCACACATACTAAGAGAATGTGGAACTTCCATTAGATGAGATGAACTTTATGGCTAAAGCAATAAAACTAACTATTAACAACTAATTTTGCTATACATTAGCTAAAGACGACCTTTAGATATCTATCCCCTTATAATCCATTGATATTAACATATTATTGTACTAACTGCATGGCATTATTTTCTTGTCTAGTTCCTATCTGTTGCATTGGAGGAAAATTAAATGTAGTTCTTAAAGGATTTGTCTAATTTAATATCCAATGATTCAATGCCATATACATTTTTGTTCATTTATTTAAACTTTATTGTTAAAAAGTTAACATTGGGCGGACTTAATGCCTAGTGGCATTTTCTGCCAGTCGACCCTAGGTGATGGTGAAAACTTGGGTTAGGTTGTTATGCAATATATATATTTCAATTATTTACAGGGAAATAGCGAATCTCTACAACCGAAGCCTGTCCAACATATCATCAGAGGATTCCTTACCAATGTGGATTTTATGTAACCCATCAGATGAAAACAGACCATTACTTCTGACAGTGCAATCTGATGAACGGCATTTCGCTCGAGGAATCGTGAATTACATAGGGTCTTCTACTTTGGAAGAAGTTGATGTAGAAAATCTGATGATGGAGTATGGGGCTCTAGAAAGGATAGGAGATGATATGGTAAGTTTGATCTCTTGGCATATTTATTTATTTATTCTTTATTGACCTGCACAGAGTGGTTCAAGAGGCGGATTAAGTCCACTAAAGTGGGAAGTGTTTGTAGAGGTAATCTGGCTCTCACAAGCAATACTGGAACACAATGCTTTTGACGGTATTGCATGATGGGACTTTACCACAAGGAAATTATTCTTGTCATTATTGTCCCACTGCTGGGCTCTGGTCTTCTCTCAGAATGAGAAGGTTTTGACCATAGTCTACCGCGCTGGTCAAGTGCGTATTGGTAGACTTCATACCTTTTGAGAACTTTTTTTTTAAAAACTCTCAGGTATGTAGGTTTCCTGACGATGTTTTCCTTCACCGTATAGCAAGTGATAATTACCTCGTAATGCTCACATGATTTAGAAAAGTCAGAGGTGCGCGCCTGGGATTCGAACCTGGTCCCACTGGAGCGAGACCGCAGTTATCAACTACTAGGCTTCTATTCTATCACTGCTCATTTTTATTAGTTATTCTTAATTTAATAATATTTTCTCATTATTTCAGGTGGATATATCAATAGATTGTAAATACCTTCTCTCTGGTATAACATATGGGGCTCTAAGTACTGATGAGTTGTTAAATGCTCCTCATGGCGGCGCCACTGAGCTGCACTGCGATTGGTCGACCAAAACATTGATAACTCCATACATCAGTTGTAAAGTTAACTTTGTGAGTAAAATGTATGTTATCTTTTAAATAGTGCATGGCATATACTGTTGCGTTCTTTAAATATTAATAGGTGTCTATTTGTCGAAATGTAGTCTCATTTCATTGTTTATTGTTGTCAACCCATTGTTGTGTCTTCTCTCAGAATGAGAAGGATTAGGCCATAGTCTAACGCATTGGCCAATTGCAGTTCAATAGACTTCACTCACTATTGAGGATATTTATTTCAGAACTAACAGGTATTTAGGTCTTTTCAATGTTTTTGTTCACCATAAAGCAAGTGATAATAACTTGTAATACGGACATAATTTAGAAGGCCAGAGATGGACTCCGGGGATATGAACCAGGATCCCCAGAGCGAGACCACAATTCTTAGTTTCTAGGCTAACACTGTTATTACTTTCATTATCTTGTAATCACTAAATGCCGATTTTATAATTCTTTGAAAACATTAGAAAAAAAGAAAGACTTAAAATTAAGTACTAAAATGTAGTTGTTCACATAATTCTAGGAACAAGAAGTCATCATAGGTCATGTGGCAAGTCCGTGCAATGCCATATGGAAGTCTGTGAGCTCGCTCCACAATATCAACCAACTGTTAGTGGACATGACGGCAGCCGGGCAGAGTTCTGTTAACTTGGATTCTGCTGTTATTAGGTAAAATATCGTTTTGTACTAAATAAATAATCTTGCTAGCTAGTAGTAAGGTCCCATTGTTGACCTGACTGACTAGCGACCACCCTCAGGCCGGAGTCTACCGTCAATAGCGATTTGTGTTCCGGTAGTGCATCTGAGAGCCAGATGTTTTGTCACCGTTGCCATGCTTCCTATACCATCCACCCCTTTTCCCTTCAAAGCCGGTGTAACATTCACAACTCCTCTGGACATGAACTTTGGCAACACTGTAGTTAGCAGTGACTACTTACCATCAGGTATCTCGCCTGCAAACTAAGCTTATACATAATAAAATACCATTCGCTTTATCTCGGGATTATTGTTAAATAATGTTTAAATTTTATATGATATCAATACCACACCACATTGGAGTTGACCATATAATTAAATTCACACCATAATGTGTACAAAATGCATGGAAAACTTTGATCTAAAGATTTGAAAAACAGCATCTAAATCTTACCACAGTAGTAACAGCCCTACCCAACATTTGATATTTGTAAAATTTTAATTTGAACATTCTCATTCCAGAAATATTGTAACCGGCATGAAGAAACTGAACAACACAAAGCGCCTTAATGAGCTGTTGAACGAGACCGAGAATTATACATACACAGCAGAATGTCCTGTAGGAGGGTTCCTGGCTATTACTGAGGATACGGGCAGCTTGAAACAGTGTCTGGCTGCAATGTGTGCTTCTGGGTCTAGTAACGACTTTACATACAAACTTTGGGATGTTTTGAGAGGTAAGTTTTGTTGAAGTGATAATATTTTAATAATTCTGTAGCCAAACTCCAAAAACGGTTGCTAACACTTGAAACCTAAAACCTTGCAGATTTTTTTTATATATTAGCCAAACGTAGAGACTTACCAGATGGTAAGTAGTCATCGCCGCCTATGGACATTTGCAACACCGGATGAGTCGCCAATGCTCGCCGGCTTTGAAGGGAAAAGGGATGGGATGGAATATAAAGCAAGGGAAGGGTATGAAGAGGGAGAATGGCTCTCGGGCACACTATCGTACAAGTCGCTATTGACGATAGACTCTGACCTGAAGATGGTCGCTAACCAGTCACAACACACACACACAGTGCCAGTTTGACAAACTTTTGAAATGTGTATGAAAAATTTTGTTCACTGTCATCATTTCAGATTGTGAAACAGCTGAAGAATTGATAACGTTATTAATTCAAGCTTTAAAATTCGTTTCGTCAGGAAAGATAAGGCCATTTGTAAGTATGTGATCATAAGTATATCTCTTAAACTCCATTTTTCCACAGTAAAAAGTATTCTATATGTTAATCCGGAAAATTAGTTAGACCACCATACCAAATTTTATCAAAATGAAACAAAAAGACGGTCAGACAAAAATTTTAAAATTTGTAGTTTTGGCCTATCTATCAATAATAATGACTATTAGAGTAAGATTTTCCAAAAAATATTCAATGTACATACGTGGCTCAGTTACAGTTTTATTACATGTAGAGATTAAAACTTTTAGGTAGATTGCGCTATTCCGTTCTGATTTGATGTAGATCATATTGATTTATAATTTATAGGTCAATTTAATTTGATTGATTCTTCTAAGGGCTCGCAATGTATTTGCGGCGGTCCAAAGAGTCCATCCAAGAAGGTCTAAAGGACCCAGTTCAAAATAATCAAATAATTTGATTTGATTTTAATCAATAACTTATTGGATTAAAATTCAATACAATTCGTACTTACACAACAGTTTCAGATATATAAACTATGTTCTACATTTCTGATATATAATGCAGTAATATTAAATTTTTTTTATAATATTGAATTAATAAACGTCAGTCAACATGCAGTCCTCCTGCTGGTAAGTGGTCAATGCCGCCCACATATACATTTGTAACCAACACCATACAGAGCAGGATTACTTGAAGTTGATTACAGAAGTGATGCCACTCTTGAGGACTAAGATAAATATGAATGTACATTCATATTTATGTGAGCTACAAGAGTTACAAATACATTGATGTACATGAAAACTCAAGATTCATATTGACTTTATATTGTTTTATTGTTGCTTTCAGATTGACGTGAACAACAAAACCTATTTATCAAAACTGGTATTAAAGCTCTCCCGGGGTCACTCTCAAGCGGCTAAAGTTCTCAAGAATCTCCGGAGCAGTCCTCCACAAGCTTTATCATTGGTGGCACAGGTGGTTAAATATTAATTCATAATTTGTGAACAATATTCATTAAAATTGGCCTGTTGGTCCAGTGGTTAGAGAATCTCACTGTGGTGCCGGAGGAAGATTCGATTCCCACCATGATGAATGTGCAGCAGTGATAGCTTAGTGGTTAAAAATTAGTTTCCCTGTAGAGGTCCAGGTTCGAAACCTAGGCATATACCTCTGTTTCTTCTAAATCATGTGCGTATCATAATTAACACAAAAGTACTTTAGCTATCGAGAAAAACATTGTGAGAAAACCTACCATGCCTGAGTTGCAATTATTTTATTTGTTGGTGGTAACGTCCCATCGTGGGACCTGACTTGCTAGCGACAACACTCAGGCCGGAGTCTACCGTCAATAGCGACTTGTCGTGTTCCGGTAGTGCACCTGAGAGCCAGAGTCCATTTTTCGCAACATTTTTCCCACCTTTCCGTTCCCACCCCATCCCTTTTCCCTTTAACGCCAACGAGCATTGGCGACTCCTCTGGTGTTGCAAATGTTCATAGGCGGCGGTAACTACTTACTATCAGGTATCTCGCCTGCCTCTTGTTTAGCTATACATAAAAAAATTGCATCTTTGAGAAACCCAGATGTAAAGTGAATAATAATCATCCTATATACGCACGAATTGCACTACACATAATACAGGTAATGGTAAATCCTCCCCCGGCTTTTAATAGTAAGTAAAACAGTATCTAGAATTAGCTTTTCTGGAATATTAATCTCTAGCTCCCTTTAGATGAAAATTCGTGTTAAGTGCAATGCTTTTATCTAATACGAAATATTCCACTTAAAAAGATACTGTTAAGATGTGAGTAAACATTACACTTGACAAATTAAGCGGCTTGCCTATATCTACAATACGTTAACGAAATTTAGGTGCTATTTTGGTACCAATACTATAAAAAAACTAGCCAAGCATGAGTCGGGCTGGTACACGAAAGGTTACTAAATGTATGTAGACAAAAAATATTTTTTGTGGTGTATTTACAAATTTGCGGTTTTCAGATGTTTTCCTATGTTTTTTTTATTTTTTTTTATGTTTAAGACTAACGAAGAAGCAGGTGGGCCGCCTGATGGTAAGTGCCAATGCAGCGTCGGTTTTGAAGGAGAGTTCTCCTCGCGCCTTTTTTGAAGACCCCCATATACATAGCGCACGGGGAAATACCTCTGTGCGTTGTGCTATAAGATCTTGCTTCTTGCTAAACTTCATGATTGTAGGTCAACGGAAAATTCGATATGCTTTTTGTTTCCCCTTAGAGGGTGTGATATAGGATATAAATGACCGTATCTTTCATATTTTCGGTCGTATCAATCGTTGAAATTAATATAAAATTCTAAGTACTTTTCTGTAACTGTTCCCTTCGAGCTGTGGAAAAAAAAATTCAGTCTATGTTCGGCTGTATGTATATTTTTCATATGCCCGCCGATATCTTCGTCAATTGTAAACCGGTTATGAAAATTATTTTCTTTAAACAAGAAAAAGTCACTTCGAAAATTAAATCCGGCGTTCATAGCCACAATTTAATAAGACGCACTCTGTTCAGTCGTATTGATTGTACAACATGGTGCATATGTTCTAAATCCAAAAGAATGTGTTAACTCTGAAGACGGTCGAGTTTTACTTAAACGTTTAAACATCATTATCTTAAGCGCCCGTACATGTAACTTGATTAGGTACCTGTTACACAAGCTGCGATAACACGGTAAAAATGCCGTCAATGCCACGCCGGTTTTGAAGGGAAAATAAATAGGATGGGATAGGAAGGTTGAGAAGGGTCAGATTGACTCTGACTCTACTGAGAGTACCCCACCGCCCACGAACAGCCTGTACTACGGGCTAAGCGCTTCTCTTTCACGCATGACCTCTGCTGGTTGTAAGCTTGAGAGCCAGAGCCCCACTTCCCACCCTTCCCATCCTTTTCATCGCATCCAATAAATTTTCTATTTAAAGTCGGCGAACATTGGCAACTCTGGTGTTGCAAATGTTCACAGACTGCGGTGACTACTTACCATTAGGTATATCGCCTGCCTCTTCGTTTGGTTCACAAATAGAAAAAAAAATCTGTTCGCTTTCCCCTGGCGATGAAGCGAATGCCTAAACGAACCTCAGATGTAGTCCTTAAGTTAATCCTCTCAGCGTTTATCAGAGTATGCAGGAGGTATGACAGGAATTATAAGAGGTCCTTATCATCTTAGCGGATAAGAGATGTGGGTAGAGGTCGTTGGTGGCAGAATTGATGTGTTTGATACATTTATGTAAGTGTATGATTTACATGTATTATATTACAATACACAAGCTAGTATATATACTTCTACAAGCCTTTTTGCTTTTTACCTATAAAAACTGCCCCCCCCATTTCTATCTCCCCCTAGATGATGCTTCTAAAATATTGAAATAGGTGGTTTTTTAATTGTAATTAATAGCCTATGGGAAAATTACTTGACTCCAGTAATGACGAAGTTCTGTACAAACTCTTACCCACCATTATACCTATTTAGGAGGGGACTTTTCTAAAATCCTTTATTACATACCTAAACCTCGGTGCCATCTTTCATTTTCACAGGTCAAGGAGTTTTCGTAATTTCGCTCTTAGTGAAACGTACATGCATGACCTTCTGTTTTTATATATATATAAGAATATAAGACTTATGTGTAGCTATAAAAGAGGACATAGGATCCACAACTAAGTTCTCCGATGATTTTATTTATTAACTTACTGTAAAGGAAGTCGTTGACATCAGAATTGATGTATCATCACCATCACCAACGCATTATTTCTTCTCTGATAACCAAATCCGCGCCGCCATGCTCGTTTAGGATCTATAGAAGCCGCTGATATACACCCTTTCAACATTTGTGTACTAAGGAAGCATTTCTGCCAATCTTAGACTAATATTATAAATGCGGAAGATATTTTCGATGGACTTGATGTTAGGTTTTTCACGCAAAAACGGCTGAACTGATTTAGATGAGATTTAGCACACATGGTTTATGAGCTGAATTAATAAATGTGATACTTTTTATGTCAGTAACAGGGATAATTTAAAGTCCATGCGAGCGAAGCCGCAGTATAAGTGATGTATATTTAATATATTTTCCTTAACTTGTATATTTTTCCTTCTTAGGAATGAACTTAATTCTTCTGAACTACTTACGTTCCAATCCGTATTTGTTGGGGGAAAAAAAATTCCTACTTACTTGAAGACATCTCACGTGCTTACAATCACTCAAAAAACGTATTTCCCCGTATTTGCCCATCCTTATAAAATTTCATCTAATATTTTGAGAACGCTTGCCGTCGGTGTCAAAGATTTGGCAAATATCTTTGATGTTTTCATTCATTTACACGAAAAATTTGTCTGTAAACAAGTTTTACGTGTGGTACAAGTGCTAAATGATATATTATTATTTTTCTTATTACATTTCTAGAAAGGAAGTAAATAATTCTATCCTTATATATTTTTACGTATAAGTAGGCAGTGGGGCTAGCTGATGGTAGATGGTAGAAGGTATGAGTCTGGTGACAGGAAGCAGCAACTCTTTGAGAATCAGACACAGGCACCGACAGACATTTTATTATTGCCGGTACACTCCGCCCTGAAGGTGGTCGCTAGCCAGTTAGGTCATAAGCTGAGACCTTACCACCAGCCAGGTAGCATGCATCTTGCTGGTAGTTTCATCCAGCTTAATATTCTAAAAAAATGTGGATAACAAAATATACTGCAAAAGAAACAGGACAGGCTGGACAGAGACCTCGAACTAGACTATAACTGGTTTTTATTATAAAATCATTATCTAAATGATAATATTAAGTGATCACTGCCGTCGATCGAATCTGTGATAGACCTCAGATAGAACATAAAGTATACTTTAAACCGCTCCACTCATCGCTCCCGCTCCAGCTTGCACCACGCCACACTAGCGAGCCGGTTCGTTACACATTTTTTGTCACGCGTCCTTCTGTTTGACGAGGCCTTAATTAACTCGATATTGTGAGCCTGGCGTGTCAGCCATGTTGACTATTGTTATGGCCTTTCACACTGCTGATCGAAAATTGGATCTGCTCTTTATTTGTTCCACGTAAGTGATAGCCCAAAGAATGCGTTTCGTACCATGATCTACATAAGTAAGCAATTCATGTATACGTGGTTTATAAGATTGTTGTAAGATTAAAATAATACTGGATTAAGAGGTCGTAGTAGACCTGGTTTCGAACCCAAGAGTGGACGTCGAAACATTTTTTTGTTTCGGTGGAAAGGTATGGATGGCAACTCCTACATGAGGTAGTCAACTTAGTCCTAAAGAGCAGCAACGCATCTGTGATCGACTCCAGATAGGAACTACTATCAAGTGACCTTAATGCTCGTTTGCTACTTGATGCGACTAATGATGACTTTGATGCGTTTATCGATCACACTCAGGTCGGAGTCTACCGTCAAAATCGACACGTCGTGTTCAGGTAGTGCGCCTGAGACTCAGAGTCCCTCTTCCCACCATTCCCATCCTTCCCATTCCATTGCTTTCCCCTTATTCCTTCAAAGCTGAAATTCAACTTGGGGACTCCTCTGGTGTTGCAAATGTTCGTAGGCGGCGGTGACTACTAACATCAGTATCTCGCTTGCCTTTTCATTTGGCTAATACATAAAGATATAGCGGGATTTTGCAAAGTAATTATATCCTACTGTTGTACGAAGTAGAGGTCAGTTCCTCTAACCGTAACATGCGCTGGCCCCCAAGATCCTTGACATACTTTCTCCATAATAAAACAAACAGACCTTAGCAGTAAGCAAGTCCTCTTTGGTAACTTTGACTTAACGAGGTATTTTAAAATGAACCCAGCATCTTAACAAAGAAAATACAAATGTTTTTATTAGAAAAACATCCCGGATAAATGCCAGTGTGAAAAGGCAGCGAAACGCTAACGATTCTCTCTCTTATTGCATTACGAATTAAGTCCAAATTGCTCTGAGATCGTTAGAGACACTTGTTAGTCCTGCGAATTAAGCTTATTATTCTCAGAGATCACTGGCACTAAACGAGATACTATGGTAGGTATTATCTTTCTTAATACTATTACGAATAAAGGACATTTTTCTTTGGGATAAATGGTCTTATTCAGCCCGAATGTAAGTCTCGTTAATATTGTATGTTAAGCCTATATATCTTTTGGATTATTGCAATTACGTGCCTCCTTACTATCTTAATAAGGCTTCATGGATATTCTTCGCGTCGGTGATTAATGACAATGTCAGGATAGTAGTTTTTTTTTTGTTCCCTATCACATTTGACAAAAGAGTAAGTAAGGGTTGTAAATTTTCAAACATCTAGAAATCTAGATGGATAGTAATGTTAGGCGTTGCTCTACAGAAATACTTAAATGCTATTAAATTAGAATTTGCATATTGCACTGGTGAAAAGTTGTTAATTCTGTAGGTGCATTTGCTTGTCTTTGCTTTGTATCCCCTATCAAATGAAGTGACAAATTTCCCTAAAAAAGTTACATCGTGGAGAAAGATGTTCCAAACAGCGGCCTCGTCACCGCTTACGGATCTGGCATCTTGTTATGGTTTTTCTTTATCTGTTTTTGAGGTCCCCGCTCTTAGATAGATGTGTTATCAAATGTAAACTGCTATCTTTGCATCTCTTGTTAATTTTTTGTATTATTTATTAATTTGTTATTGTCAATAATTGCCCTAAAACTTTCTTTTTTATTTTTTTCGAAGGCGATTTTGATTAGCTAAATATCTTGGGTTTTCTTTAATTTCGATTTAAACCGTTCCAATTAAAACTCAGGTATTACCAAATCCCAGCAAAATCCACATGCTCACTGCCAAAATTCTACCAACCTATATTTCCGGCACATTCATCACGGCAATCTGTGGCGTTAATTTGTGACAAATTCCCCTAAAAAAGACATCGTGGAGAAAGTTGTTCCAAATCGCGGCCTAATCACCGCACACGGCCCGGGCTTCCTGTTCTGTATAAAAAGAAAATGGACTTTTTGCTCAAGGACCCACTTTACAAATTATGGGGTACGAAACGGCGTGGTAATTTGGTTTGGCCTGACACTTTGGGTAATTAATACATGGTATTATTATATCGTAGCAGTAATATTCTAGTGGTTGAGAATTGCGGTCTCGCTCCGGTGGGTACAGGTTCGAATCTCAGGCGCGAACCTCTGATTTTTCTAAATCATGTAATTATCGCTATACGCATACGAAGCATATAGCGCATTACGAAGTAATTATCACTTGCTATACGGTGAAGGAAAACATCGTGAGGAAACCTACATACCTGAGAGT